>JAEMWC010000119.1:290000-322500 GCA_016490735.1 Pachyseris speciosa | reverse complement strand
TACCTAAGCAACTTAACATTGAATGGAAAGTTGGCCAAAGTGAGGGCTTCCTCGAGCCTCTTGTTTATCAATAATTTTACCAAAGCCAGCTATATAACTTACTTCTAGGTATCAAATTTCAGCGAATGTACCTTTACGAGGCTTTTTGAAAGCTTGAATTGTGTCCTGTTCAACCAATGTTGGCACCATAGCCATATCTGCAGTTATACAAACACAACTTTAAGTGTCGGCACTAAGAGATACCTTGGTCATACTTTCATTATCCATTATTCACCACATGCTAAGGTGTGAGATCTAACGACGATGGTCAGAATAGGGCTCTACTGTTGGGATTAGGGTTGGAGGAAGGCCTACAGGTCCAGAATTGGGTCCTTGATGAGCACTGAGCTCAGATTTAGGTGACTATGGCAGAGACAAGGGTCATAATTAGGTCTTCACCTACGGCTAGTTAGGGGGGACTTCAACAAAACACTGATGCCCCGCTGTACTGATCCCCTTACTGATCCCCTCTAGAAGTCACTGGGAAAAAACAACAAAACTAAAAATGAATTGAGGCTGAATAAAGTTCATGAATAAATTCTGGCTTACCTCAAATTTCAAAGATGGCAGAAACTTGGCCTGGTGGGGGACCTACTTTCTGACACATTTCACACTGACAGTCATTACCAGTACCTTGGTTCTTTTCTCTGATAAATGAGAGGATTGAAGCATCATCAAGTATGTTATCCATTTCCATGAAGAAAAAAAAAACTTAACAATAACAACAATGAAGACAGAAAAGAAACAAAAACAGTCGGACGATAAACATACCCAACCGGAAGTTGTTCTGTCTGGAGCTGATTGCCGTTAATAAGCTCCAGACAGAATGACTTCTGGTTTGTTGTGTCGCTCACTTATGTTTATCTTCCAGCCATTTTCGTTTCATTCTGTCTTTACTGTTGTTGTCTTTTTTCATGGAAACAGAGAACATACTTGATGATACTTCAATTTATTTTGTGCTTGTTTATCAGAGAAGAGAACCAGGGTACTTGCAAGGGCAGTCAGTGTGAATTGAGTCAAAAAGTAGGTCAGATCCATCAGGCCAAGTTTCCTCCATCTTTGAAATTGAGGTAAGCAAGAATTTATCCATGAACTTGATTCAGTCTTACCTGTGTCTTGTCCACTCAGCTGTCTTGGTGTTCCACTTTCACCACTGGGCATGGTTGTAGACACATCTAAATGGATTTTTAAATATACATATAAATATAATGATACCATGATCATAAAATTAATTCTGACACTATCCCATAATCATCAAATGCTAGGTAATCAAGGTTAGAATTTGGTCATCCATTATAATGAGGATTGGATGTAGGATTATATTGCACTTTTGTATTAAGAGTTACAAAGAGGATCAGTAAAAAGTTTTAAATAGTAATAACGCAGTGCCAAATTAATAACAAAGTTTATAGCAGATGTTTTGGGCCTAGCCCTTCCTCAGTGCTAAGTTGAGTTTTGAATGGGACACGTAATTGAATAAGTCAACAGTTCAGTGTACGCACGACTCTAACGGATAGGTAAGAGCGCACACGTAGAGCTGTTTAAAAAATAAAATCCACGTTCAGTCCATGCGGCCTAAGGGTGCCAAGATGAAAAATTAGGCGCATTTTGTCACGGCGTCTGGCATTGTTAGTACCCCTGCATTGTTTCACGCAGCGGACCTCCATGTCACTTAGTCCGTGTCCGGGAATGTTGAAATGTTCCACAACAGGGAAACTGGGCGGGTTTCTCGTAATGGCTCGAAGGTGTTCACCGGTGCATTCCCTAAGCATGAGTCCGGTTTCCCCAATGTATAGGACTGGGCAGCGACGACATGAAACACAGTAGACCACACTGCTAGATTTACAGGTGAAATGCTCACTTATGGTGATGTTGTGTCGTGGTCCTTCGATGATGGTGGTGGCTGAAACATGAGCGCACGTACGACATCTGGGGGCGCCACAAGGGTATGTGCCGGCTGGAGATACAGACTGACTTTGCAAGGAAGTGTGCACAAGAAAATCGCGAATATTCTGGTCTCATCGATAGGATGTTAATGGAGGCAGTGGGAAAATCTCCTTGGTGGTTTCGTCGTTCATCAGAATGTGGAAGTTCGTCAGAAGGATCTTTTTGTTGAGGACGTCTCATTGATGAGGACGTATCATTGTAGCCTAAGGATTTTAATATATAGATTTAACCAAGCCTAAAAGCGGAGCCCATGATTATTATTATTTTTACTGGTATTGAGCAACACCGCATGGTTTTCCTTGCGCCAATATTTTATGTTTAGAGCAGTCAACAGGAATTGAGTCCGGTTAAAAACTTCAAAACATTACAAGAAAACAATACAGTTGAAGCGTGTGTTTGTTCGAAAACAAGTTTAGCAATCAAAGAACAATCAATATTTTCAATCAACATCGTTGGACAATCATGTTTGAAGGTTTAGCCACCTCTCTCAATAGTGCATTAAATGGCTTCCCATGTTTGATCTAGATCAAACCTTTTCATCCAACATTTTGCATTACGAAGAAATGCTTGATCGTTTAATGACTCCAACAAACAAATTGTGCACGAACGGTGAAAAGCAACCAAATGAACCACGTAATGTCGAAAATTTCAGCAATAATATGCAAAAAATTGTTCTGTGGACTCAATCTGTCTAGCGTTTTGTCAAACACCCAACATTAATTTTTATGTTTAACAACTGACAATGTTGGATGAAAATGTGTAATTGTTTAGCCGGGGCTTTAATCCTTAATTTTACGAGGACTCATTGCGATTACCTGTTAATAAGATAAGGGCAAAAGTTTCTTAATGCTCTCAAGGCACCAAGGCCAAAAAAAAGTTAGCCAAGCAGATTTAAAAATATGCGTTCGCAAAACAACGTCACAAAACAAGCAACAATTCAACTACTTCTTTGCATACATAACAAGTAGAGATGATTGTTATTTATATCCAGTCGAGAGAAAATACAAGTTTCATTCTTGAACAAAAGTAACAATGATTGAACCAAATGTTAAGCTTCAGTTTATTTAATTTACCTCAGCGTCCTGTGTTGTAGGGGTTTCTACCACTTGAAATACGCAAGCTTCCACTTAAGTAAAAACACACATCCGCAAAAAGCAAACGGTTTGTCCAAAGATAGAACTTCTTCCACAGAGTTTGAGCTACTTGTTCCTCCCATTACTGCCGGTGATCTGCTTTCTTGGTGAGCTGCAAGATGCCGCGGTAAAGTGACAGCAAAGCCCTTGAAGCGTTAAATCATTTTATTTTCAACCACACAATCAATCCAAGTTTGAAGCTTTTCCTGAGAAAAATCTTTCACGCCTTCTGGCTTTCTAGCACTTGCAAATTCACCTTCCGGAGGATATTTTATTAAGTTCTTAATTGTTTTGCTTTTTATGCGAATTAAAAGGCAAACTTCGATCGAAGAAGATGAAATTGTTTTGCTCATAATGAGGAAACCAACTGAATGAACTGAATGTGAAATTTCGAGCCACCTGGCTGCCGCACTGGAGAACATGCACAAAAAATTAAGCCTTGTTTTAGTTTATTGTTTTGATTAAGTTAATCAGGCTTGAGCCTGCGATCCAATCGAAAGCCAGTACCTGGTCAGCGATCAACTTCAAAAAAACAGCTGACCTCGATGAGCTGTAAACTTGAGCCCACGATATGCTCATGTGATACTGGTCAGCAGATGCCTTGTTTTGACAGGTGTCAATTGACCATAACATGGATGTCCAACATCAGAGATGTGCGCTGTTCTTGCAATGTAAACTAGCTGGTCAGGCTCTGGTCAGGTGGAGTATGGCCGTCATGTTGGGCTCAAGTATTGATTTATTATTATTATTAGGATATTATTAATCATTGGGCAACATTGTCGTCATCGTCGTCGTCGTGTGTATGCACCCACGAGCAATACCGCTAGCCATTTTTACCATGAGAAAAGCAGTTGACAGGTTTCTATAGGTATGGTGCTCCGCTATTATTGTAAATTGTAAAGATTATTGTACATTTTAAGTAGGATATTGTCCCAGATTAGTAAGCCTATTATAGGTTAGCTAGAAGATTGACACTGAAATAAAGTTATTATTTTTATTATTATTATTACTTGCATTTATTCTTGTCTCTTTGGTGCTTATCTTCCCTGACAAAATTAATTGTTATTTCAATGTTTCCCATTATTTAAATGCATTTTTTTGTCTCTAACAATGACCCAAAATATTGTGACCGAGTTCCTTTAATATATATAACCTTACCTAAGCGCTGAGTTAAAAACTCTCTACAAGCCTTGTATTCCTCGGGTGGAATGGTAGTTTTAAGTTTCAGCTCATGAAGACCAAGCTCTTTCAAAACTTCTGCTGTTATCAGTTTTTCTTGAATTACTTCATTGAGGTGGCCAGTTTGGTAATCATCCCACAATCTTTCAAGGACTTCCAATGTGCCACACGAAACTGTTATTACCAGACTTCCAACTCTATTTTCTACAACGTGAACTCCCAGCTTAACTGTCATGTATTCGATCAGTAGTGTGAACGACATCTTAAACGACATGATAACTCGCCACAAATTAACATCAGCTGGAGAATGAGGCTGGTTTGTTTGAAAGTCCCCGCTTGATGTTGGACCCATGTCACCAAACTGTGGTTGCTCAGGGGGCATAGATATGCTTATGTACCCAGAGGGTTGACTTGCTTCATGAAGTTGTCCTGCAGAGGAACTGGGCAAATGACCAGGGCTAATGGCTGATCTTCTTCCTTGTTGAGGGCTTTCTCTAGTGGTTTGAATATTGATGATTTGGTCCACCTTACTATTCAGTTTTCCTAATTCACTTCTCAGCTTCTCCACTTCTTCTTTAGTATCCATGTCTTTCAGGTACCATAACTGAAGTTCTTCAAGATATCTCTGTTCATCAGGTGTGGAAGGATTACAGCGAAACTTGTCAATAGACTCTTGCCATTCATCTTTCTTTGCACTGCTAAGGCTTTCAGCGATTCTCAACAAAACTGCACTGATTTCTCCCCAGAGAACTTCAAAGTCAGAATCAGATAACTCCATGGTTGTGCTGTGGGCATGAACTTCATTGCGATAATATTTTATTCGTACCAAGTCTGCCTCAAGAGAAAGATCTGTGCTGCTTGGTAATTTGTCCCAACCAGTACAAGGCTGTGTGAGGTTGCATATGTTTCTGAACAATTTGAAAAGTAAGGTGATGTCAAAATCAGTTGACTTTCCATACATGCCAGGTGATGGGTAGAGCTGATTCCATTCTAGTTGGGTTAAGACTTTTTTGTGGTCTCTGAGCCATCGCAGGTGTGACTTTGTAGCAGGATCACCAAGTTTTCCTGGGAGAGCGGCTGGAGGGTAAATAGAATCAAATGTCTCCCTTAAAAGTGTGACTCCTCCACAGATCAGTAGTTGTGTTAGCTGACAAAAAATTGCTTTTTTGTCAGTGGGTTGTAATGCTATGTCTGCAGATGACTGCATGGGCTGTGACCACTGTGGCATTGCTGATCTATGACAAGATGTAACATATGTCAGCTTGATTTAACTGATTCATAGTGAGAAGAGTTACAAACTCAAGACACAAAATAAAATTGATTATGTCACCTCCAGCAGAACATTTTCCATAATTCCAATGTTCCAGGGTTGGGACTAGAATGCCAAGTAGTAACAAATTCCAAATTCTCATTAGTGTGCCTGTGAGGTGGTGGCAGAGGTGGGTGGTGGGGGGTGGTGGTGTGTGTTTGTGTGTGTGTGTGTGTGTGTGTGTGTGTGTGTGTGGGGGGGGGGGGGGGGATGGTTTGTGACAACTGGAATACTGAATCATGCACAAGGTTCATCGAAAAATCAGAATAGAACAATCAAGTACTCTCAGTCACAGAATGAAATCCGTAGAGGAGATTAAGGAATACTCCTATGTACATGTAAATGCATTAGATCTCTTGGAAATAATAAGCTGACATGGTCTGAAGCCATCAATGCAAAATTATTAGAGTTGCAGGAAGCGATTCCTCCAACGTATGACAACCTCATTTGCATGAGTCGGAAATCCTTGAGGTCTTGGCACAAAATGTTTTAATTTTATTTCGAGAGGTACAAATGAATTGAGGAGATAGCTGGTTTTTTTTTTTCGAACTTCCGGCCTAATTCTTTGGAGGAGTCTTTGATTTCCGAATGAACATATTAAAATAGACATGAAACAAACGGTACCTCACTTAGTGAGATGTCAATAAGAAATATATCTATCATGTAGATAATTGCATCAGCTGTTAGACAAACTCACCTTTTGTCTTTCGTCTCAACTTCAGCTTAATTAAGTGTGGTTCCCATATTCGTCGTTTACTTTGCTCGTTAGCGTGCTTTGATTTCCCTCACAATCCGTGAACCATACAGAGATAGCTCTACTGAACTATCACCTGCAGGTCTCACATGCCAAAGCACAGATAAAACACTGCTAAGCCTGAAAATGAAACATAAAATAACAAGACAGCAGCCTCCAATGGCGTAATTTGGGGAAGGGCGTCTTTTCCAAGGAGACTGGGCGAGAAGCAAATCTAACCAACGAGGGTAGGCTGCGGGTAAGCAGCGGGGTGGGTATAAGGTGGGTATATTGAATAGTAAAGTTAGGGAGGGGAGGCCGGAGGGGAAGAAAAATGGTTTCTCTTGAGTAATGCTTTAATGTTATATATATGAATACATTTTCTTGAAAGTTCCTTAAGTAATCTTTAAACATTGAAATATTTTCATGATGGAAGAAAAGCCAGGAGCGCATCTTAGTTCGAACGCCTAGTTTTTTCCTCCCTTCTGCTCTTTCTACGGCTGCCACGCAGGTTACTTCCTCCCCGCGTTTGATGCTCTCCAACTGTCCACAGATGGCGACCTAATAATAATGCAAAAACGCCCGAAAAAACGCTATAACTATGACAAGAAATCAGGAGCCCATTACCCGAAAGTTCCTGAAGAAATAATTTTTTTTTGCCGCGGACTTAGTCGAGGAGTCTGGGAACCAACGGCGACCTGCAAACGAGTGGGAAATAAGAACTGAAATAATTTGCATTCTCCCACTTCCCGACTTTTTCCGAGAAAACTGTTCGAGTTTCCGTTCTAGGAAATGATCGCTCATAAAGGCTAAATTATCGAAAGCACTATCTTGAAGCGTCAGGAAGGGAAAATATCAAACAGAATTAGTTGTTTATTCCCATTTTGCAGTAAAGAAAGTTCTAAAGATGGAAATGTAAGTCATTGCAAAGGAAGCGAAGAAAGCCATCAAGGAAGTGAGTCTTGTTATTATTTAGTTTAAGGTATATGTTGCTTCGCTAAAGGAATGATTCTTCATCCAGCTAAGCTTACTGTATTGTCATAGTCCGATAAAAGGTTTTTGGTAGGAATCAATGCCATAAATTTCATGGAATCTGGCAAATGGTTTCTGTCGCGCCGTGAAGGAATGCTGATTATAAAACAGAGAGAAGATAACACTACGAGCGGAAACTATACAAGATAACACTAGTAGCAGATTATTAATGTTATACAAGATAACACTACAAGCGTGCGTAAACCATGTATATATATATATATATATATATATATATATATATATATATATATATATATATATATATAACTCCTCACAAGCATCAGTCACAAACAGTTAATCTTCATGAAGAAACATACACTATCACAAATGAAGATAACCCACATGTGGTGTGGAACATAACATGTGGGTTATCTTCATTTGTGATAGTGTATATATATATATATATATATATATATATATATATATATTATATATATATATATATATAATATACATGGAGGTTTCAGTGTGTTAAATTAAACAAGCATGTCACTTCTGAGATGCGGTAAGTCTCCATTCACTACCTTGTTTTTATAAAAATTCTTTGTCTTGGGCTATTTCATCTCCAATAAAAACAAAACGCAAACGGCGGTGATAAATATTTGCATAAAATGCATTTCTTTTAAAAACCTGACGTTTTGTATGCTACAACATATATCTTCAGAAGTGATCATCATTATGCACATGTCATCAGCTTCCCCGTGGGGTCGACCCCCGGGCTAACCAGGGGGATTGTAAAATCAGTCAAGCAAACTTGAGGACAAAGCCCCCTGGGTGAGGTGTCTCTCAGCTGAAAATCCCTGTGACATCCTTTTCAAACTTGTGAATTCCCCCACCCTCCTAATCTTTGATCGTAAAACAATGTCAAGATTTTCCCCTACCCTCGGGCAAATACTTTAGCAAGGACCACCGTTGCAAAATAGAAGAGCCGGATCCTGTAATAGATCTAACCAGCTATAAAATTGTAAACTAGAAAACGGTAAAAAACAAGCAAGGCTGGTTACACGGCTAAGAATATATATATTTAAACCAATATTTCGGCAGGCACAGCCTTCCTTCATCAGGGTGTTACATCAGGAGTACCCAACGAACCGCTCTTCACCCTTTTTATCCCTGGCTGGCATTCCCTCAGAACAATCCTTTTGCTTGCTGGTTTAGTGTAATATTTATTTATTTGCTGGCTGCCTGAGTTCCAATGCCAGTCCTTGCTGGGAAAATTATTACATTTCTTATCCTGGCAAAACAATTAACAACAGATTTCCGGTTAACTGTTAACTGGAAAATAGGAGTGGTCTTTTTATTTGTGTTGAAAATAAGAGTTGTCAGTCTGTGCACGTCCTTTGTGGTCTTGATTATACAGATTACATTACAGTTCGCTTGTGTTACCGGTAGTTTCTCTTTTCTTTGTTCATCTGTCATTAAGACGGTAACAGACTGTTGACATTTTTCGTGGATTCTACCCGCCGCAGAAGCATTCCGTTGAAAGTTGATGTGTTCATTTTACTGTGCTGAGTTTGTTTTCGGGATTTTCTGAAACTTTGGATAACAGGCTTGTTCACTTTCATTGGCCTTTTGGTAAGTATTATTGGCGCATTTTACCGTCTACTTTCTTGAGGCGTTTGAGAAGAAATTACAGAATCGATTTCTTTTCTTATTCATTGTGTTACAGAGCCATTTTAACCTGAAGTGGTGAGGGGTCGTGAAGGTCTTCTCCCGCCGGGCGGCTCGATAGTTCTAGCTGAACTGGAAATTGTAGCTAAGGACGACTGTTTTCTAAGTTTTTATTATTACTCATGCAACATCGACTGACATCGAGAGAATCTGCTCGGCCGGCGGAATTTGAAATAGTCATCGAAGCCCAAGCAACGGTGATAAAAAATGCTAAAGTAACAACTTAAGAAAGACGGTCGTTTGATACAGTAGATGATACCCTGGGTACCAGAGGGTTTTTTTTTAAACCAAAGTAACATTCTGAGTAATTGTGCTGTAAAATGTATGTAGTCAGTGGTGCCAAAACGCTGAAACGTAATGGCACTGACAGCGACGGGAAAACTCTGGGTCTGATCTGTTACTGTATTTGAATTGCGTTCATGAATTGCCAAAATTTCGGTCCCCAAACAAACATTCACGGTGCGTTTATCCATGAATACTTGACGGCTTTTTTCTGAATTTCTTATCATTAGTTCATTGATTTTTACGTGGAAATTTCCGTCGCTTTACATTAGGCTGATCTTTTTATCCGCTGCACGTGATGGACTTTCGATAGAGGCGTGCTCGACTGCGCCCTAAGGGAGTACAGTAAGTGATATTTTCCGCTATTTGTCTATCGATTGCAATACTTCATTTCCAATATACATTGCGTTACGACACACATAACTTCCTTTCAAGATCGAAATAAGCGTAACATACAAGTGATCTCCATTCCGTTCAGGCAGTTAATGGTTCTTTCCACCTTTTCTGGAATTTCGGGTAGTCTCTCATATACCGGGAACTGAAATTGTTAATCATTATACCGGCAACAGAAATATCTAATAACTAATCTAATCACCGGCACAGGCAATCACAGAGGAACGGAGGAACAGTAGATACAGAGCAATAGTAGACACAGAGGAACAGAGGAACAGTAGACACAGAGGAACGAAGGAACAGTAGACACAGAGGAACAGAGGAATAGAGGAACAGAGGAACAGTAGACACAGAGGAGCGGAGGAACAGAGGAACAGAGGTACAGTTGACACAGAGGAACAGAGGAACAGAGGTACAGTAGACACAGAGAAACAGAGGAACAGAGGAACAGTAGACACAGAGAAGCGGAGGAACAGAGGAACAGTAGACACAGAGGTACAGTTGACACAGAGGAACAGAGGAACAGTAGACACAGAGGAACAGAGGAACAGAGGAACAGTAGACACAGAGGAGCGGAGGAACAGAGGAACAGAGGTACAGTTGACACAGAGGAACAGAGGTACAGTAGACACAGAGAAACAGAGGAACAGAGGAACAGTAGACACAGAGAAGCGGAGGAACAGAGGAACAGTAGACACAGAGGAGTGGAGGAATAGAGGAACAGAGGTACAGTAAACACAGAGGAACAGAGGAACAGAGGAACAGTAGACACAGAGGAACAGAGGAACAGAGGAACAGTAGACACAGAGGAGCGGAGGAACAGAGGTACAGTTGACACAGAGGAACAGAGGAACAGTAGACACAGAGGAGCGGAGGAACAGAGGAACAGTAGACACAGAGGAACAGAGGAACAGTAGACACAGAGGAACAGTAGACACAGAGTTTAATCGGCATGACTCATTGTTTGTTTTATATGTATTTATACTTACATATGTTAATATATTTCATATTTTATTAATTACTAGATAAGTTATTGCAGTTAGGTGTCCCCAATTAGTAGTAAGCTAGCGACTTCGTATCTTATCTTATCATGGCACTTGTTGCATGTCATCACGCCATTCTGGTCAAAACTGCGTTTTCATAGAAAGACGTTATGAGGATTGGGGTTATTTTGACAGAACAAAGTGACAATCGCTTTCGTCGACAATTTCAAATTCGGCTGTAAGAACAAGTCAGAAGCATCGCAGAAAGTATTTATACAAATAATTAATACTTATTAATAATTTCTACCGTGCAGTTTCTATAAGAAAATATTCAACTGCGCCTACAGCTACAACATTGTTGAATCCACAGTTGGCTGCATTTGGTTTTGTTTGTTTGTTATGTTTTACTAAAAAATTTGATAGGAAATAAATATCTTACAACATATCATTGATTGAAGGAAAATTTTTACAATTGATATCTGACACGTTCTGCTTGAAAATGAAAGTTCTTTTAACATGGGGCCTCGTCTTTGAAATATTGAAAAAGCGTGGGAGATTTAAGAATGAAATTAGACTTGCAATTGATTTAAGCCAATTTATGAAATATTTTATTCGTGATAGTAAAGTTGAAGGGGAAGAATTTGCTGAATTTTCGGTTGAGAAGGGAGCGGATTGATAATAAAAAAAAAACATTGCAGAAAAGAGTATACACATAACCAGTTAGACCAATAACTACCCACACTTCCACAATTATTTCTTTATTTTCCTTTTTTTTTGCTTCTAACAAAAATATCGCAAATTTATAAAGGTGTTTTATTCTACACTGGGTGTAAGCCAAACAGACAATCATTTGCTAGAGATTACACAGTCAAAAGGTTTCTTCTTCTACTAAAAGCCTCCTTATATTGAATCATTTATCGTCCGTTACAAACACACAAGGTATCAATATCTTGAAAATTGCACTCGTTATAACAGATATAGAAAAGGTTTTCAAATGTTTCACAAGGGTAGAAGTTGCGAGGCCTGTCAGCCCTTGCTACTTCCTATTGTACATGTAATTCGCAGCCTTTTATGTTTTCTTTCCACCAAGGTGAAGCGGTTGCATGTAACTTCTTGCTCAGTTGAAGGTGCTCTTTGTAGCTAGTCATTAAAGTTAAAAAGTTTTGAAACGAAGGCAATGTCATGGTTTTACGGTATGTCTCGCGCTCGATGATCGGGTAAAATAACAACATTTTTCACAGGATTTTCAATATGGCATCATATCAATTTTAAATGGGTAATGATCGGATAAAATACTAACATTTTCCACAGGATTTTCAATATGACATCATAACAATTTTGAATGGGTAATACTTCACAGACAAAGCTTAGACGAAATAGTCACTTCATGATTTAACTATCCAAAACAGTAAGTTGGACCTCTGTGTCTACTGTTCCTCTGTTCCTCTGTGTCTACTGTTACTCGATCTGTGCCTACTGTTCCTCTGTGTCTACTGTTACTCTGTGCCTACTGTTCCTCTGTTCCTCTGTGTCTACTGTTGCTCTGTGCCTACTGTTCCTCTGTGTCTACTGTTCCTCTTTTCCTCTGCGTATACTGTTGCTCTGTTCCTCTGTGTCTACTGTTCCTTCGTTCCTCTGTGTCTACTGTTCCTCTGTTCCTCTGTGCCTACTGTTCCTCTGTTCCTCTGTATCTACTGTTGCTCTGTTCCTCTGTTCCTCTGTCTACTGTTGTTCTGTTCCTCTGTGCCTACTGTTCCTCTGTTCCTCTGTGTCTACTGTTCCTCTGTGCCTACTGTTCCTCTGTTCCTCTGTGTCTACTGTTGCTCTGTTCCTTTGTGTCTACTGTTCCTCTGTTCCTCTGTGTCTACTGTTCCTCTGTGCCTACTGTTCCTCTTTTTCTCTGTGTCTACTGTTCCTCTTTTCCTCTGCGTATACTGTTGCTCTGTTCCTCTGTGTCTACTGTTGCTCTGTGTTATTAGATATTTCTGTTGCCGGTATAATGATTAACAATTTCAGTTCCCGGTATATGAGAGACTACCCGGAATTTCCGGTGAATCAATCCTTGATTTTCTGCGTGAATAAATTAAGTCCCGAATAGCTTCGGAGTTTCGTTGGTTATAAGTGCAATTTGTTTTCAGACTTCGAAATATCGCTCATTACTAAGTCGGGAACATTTTTCTTTGCCAAATTGTTAAAAAATCCACATATGTTTTGTGTGTTTGTGGTACTTGCGCGAATTAAAGACATTACAAACGACGTCATGGGGAGAATTGTCGAAAAAAAAATTAACCCTGAAAGTAGGATACTCTTCAATTAACTTATAGCTGAATTTTTAATTTACACGTTTCTCTCCTTCTTGTTTTGTATTTTTGTTGTAAGAGGTTTCAGCTATTCTGACATTTGAAGCGGACGCAAGACAAAAGATGGACCGGTACGTGACCGTGAGTCAACATCGAGTTTGCCCATTTCCTGTAGCCAATTTCACTGAGGTGCAAATCTAGAACCACCCGAAATAGTAGGAAAAAACTTAATTTTGACATGAAAATATCGTTCTTTGGTATTGGCCCTCGCTGCCACAGGCTTCTTCTCAGAATGGACAGGCCCTGGGTTGTTAGCGTTTTACGCCTGCACTGTTAGTCGGCAAAAACCATTTCCTGTATCTGAATATTTTTTTACTCTGCCAAGTGTTAAAGTTGCACAGGAAACGTTACAAGCATGTTTTTGCTGCCGAACAATAAGTATAATGAATGCGGCGATATAGTATCGAGGATAGGCAATTTGTTTCCATGCCCAAGCTCGCATAAATGGTTGCCGCGAAGCCACATTCCTTTTTCTAATCGCTTGACAATTCTAAACGAAGATACAGTACTGTCAGGCGGTTAAAATGAGGCTTTTCGTAGAAACTCTATAGAAATTTCTGACTGCCGGGCATTTAGCCCAGAATGAGATCCTTCCCGGCTGCCGCGCAAAAAGCACGCAGCTTAGAACTTTTATCTCAAGTGTCTGGCAGAAATCGAGAGCAGTGCAGTAATAAAACAGTTCATGTTATTTTTTTTCTTTAGTCTTTTCTGTTGCAATTTTTGATAGGGCAACATCTTGTATAGAGTAGAACACTTAGCCACCAAAAAATGAATTGTACGTACGTTCCTTGACTGATTTTAAGTGACTCAAGTACACAGTGACTGTACAGTCAGTGTAGTTAGGCCTCTCGGGACTTAATGTTCCCGTAGGTCATTTGAGAGATATATCATCTGGAAGGTTCCATATGGAGTTGTCCAAGACCCTTGTGCAGAATGATGTCAACAGTCTCCCGCCGCGTGTGTAGAGGTGGAATTTGTATGGTATAACTGGAGGTGAAATGTTTTGCATGTATGTAAATGAAAATTAAGGCCGCAGGAGATCTTATAATAATTCTTTCGTACAGTGTTTGTACTACCTGCTACATATACCAGAAATCGTTGCAAGCATTCTAAGTGGTTAGGTCTAACTTTGAAAGGGTGCGAACTTTGGGTTTCTTGCACACTTTGCTGTGGGTTTTTTCAAACTACTTGGTAGAAATACCGGATGTGTTTGCGAGCTTTTGCAGTGATTTCAGTGGTTTCAATAAGCACCGACGTCCGACGAAAAGTGTCGGCTACTTTTTCCCTAAATTGAAGTAATTAAAAAACGATTAATTATTTTTTCTTTAACACCGTCGCCTACTCTACTCCAACTCGCTGCCTACTTCACATTTTATTGAAACCCCTGGATTTGTTGCAAGCGTCAAAATTATTCGAAAAGGACGCCAACTTTGTCTTTCTTACACACCTTGCAGTGAGGTCTTTCGAACTACTTGGTAGAAATACCGGGTGTGTTTGCGAGCTTTTGCAGTGATTTGTTGCAAGCGCCAAAATTATTCGAAAGGGACGCCAACTTTGTCTTTCTTGCACACTTTGGAGTGAGGTCTTTCGAACTACTTGGTAGAAATACCGGGTGTGTTTGCGAGCTTTAGCAGTGATTTGTTGCGAGCACCAAAATTATTTGAAAAGGAAGTCAACTTTGTGTTTCTTACACACTTTGCAGTGAGGTCTTTCGAACTACTTGGTAGAAACACCAGAAATATGTTTAAATAAAAAAAGAAGAAGAAGAAAGAGAAGAAGAAGAAGAAGAAGAAGAAACAGCAGCTGTGTTTTCGAGCTTTCGCAGTGATATGTTGCAAGCGCTAAAACTATTCACGAAATGGCTGCGGCACGAAAAGGATGCGAACTTTGTGTTTCTTGCACACTTTGCAGTGAGGTTTTTCGAACTACTTGTTAGCGATACCGGGTGTGTCTGCGGGCTTTCGCAGTGATCTGTTGCAAGTGCCATAGTTATTTGAAAGGGGTGGAATTTTTGCCGTTTTGCAGAGCGATGGTTTCTGATTGCTTGTATGATTCGGTGTTATGATTGGCGATTATGCTTGTCTAACTGAAGATAGTTATTTCATCTTTTTTGCAGCTCTTCCTATTGATCTTTCAAGTGATTTGGCGGGGTGAAGGGATATCGCATTTCTCCAGGCCCATATAAGGAACAGGAGGATCGAGTGAAATCAGCCTCACACCTAAAAATCGGAAATGGCATAGCATTTCCCGAAAATAAAAAGGCGCAAGTAGTCTGAAATTTTAATTGTTATATGGATTGTGATATGGATTCGTTTCCAATTTCTACCCAACAGCAAATGTGGTTTTGGTTATCCAAATTTCGTCATTGGCTAAAACTTTCTCGCGAACGTTAAATGCGGAATCGCAACGGCACGAAATCTTTTTTGAACATAGGTTTTCATTGGCTTTGATGGCAAAGAAAGTATGAACATTAAAAGCTGGAAAAATGAGTTGTGACCGTTTATGGTCATAGGTGAACTCTTTTAAGACAATAACCGTTGCCCGAAGATGCAAGCCAAGAAAATATTTAAAGCATAAGGCTCTATCTTCCCCCTTGAAATCAGGCTCTTTTATCTCGAGGTGAGTAAAAAGTATGGTGCTTTGTTTATAATGGTAATGGCAACTAAACATAGGTTTCTCTAAACCAAGATGTCTATATTATTGTGTTTTTGCTGGCAAAAAATGAGAAAAACAAAGAAAAATAAAAACGACAACAAAACAACAAAATCCCCTTGTTGGTAAAAAAATTCGTCTCCTCAAAATGCTGGGAAAATAAACTTAAAGAAATACTCCCTGGCTGGGAAAAAGTAAGACGGGTCCCGGCTGGCAACTACAAATTTCAGTTTTATTGCTAGCTGGCTCTGAAGAGCGGATAAGTTCTTCCCACGGAAGTTAACAATTAACCAGAAATCTGTTTGCAGACGCTCACAAATCATTTTAGCCCAAAACAGTTCAATTCTAAAAAAAATGTCGTTGGGTACTCTTGTTACATATTATGACCCTAAGATGAAACGACGTTACAATTTAAAAAAAGTTTTAGATGTAACATGATATTATAATAAAGGTAAACAATACAACGTAAAACAAGAGGCTACAATTAGCCTAAACCCGGGCTTGCAAAAAACAGCATTGTATCCCTAACTTAGTGCTAAACAAAAGAATAGAGGGAAGTGGGTCTTTCTTACATCGGACGCATTGTGTTTAGCTTGTGTTAGAGTCTATTTCTTTAGACCCCTATCAACATATATTCCTCTAAAATACAGCTCAACCATTGAGCACAATAATTATAACACTTGTAAAAAATATTTCTAAAAGAACAAGAAAAAGAGAAACAGAAAAAATAAAGCCCGTGATATATACCGCTAATGGACATCGAACCCGGGTTAGCTGCGCCACAGGCAGGAACAATGACCTTTAGGCCACAGAGGTTTATCGTTAAAACTAAGCACACTTGTTTTCGCTTCGATGGATAATTGTTTGAGAAAGGAAACGCTTATCGAACGATGTTGGATTTTTTCGCATAAATGTGAATGGAGTCTCGGTGAAATGTGAGTAGAAAATTAATTAGCAGAGTGAAACTGTTTACAAATACGTCAATCCAGGGTCATTTGAAACACAAGAAAGGAACGTTTCTGGACAGTTTCAAGGGACGCTAGTACATTTGTAAAATATAATCGCTTATCATTCAAAAATTAAAGTCCAGAAATTGAGATATTGTGGGAAAATAGTAAATAAACTACCTGTCAAAGTCTCAGGTGTGTGTGATATCCCGTACTTGAGTTATTCAACAAAATGTACATCTCAATGGAGCGGATACGGGAACACGGCAGTCCATCTGGAGTTAAATTTTGGTCATGTTAAAGCTTTCCTCTCGCTGTTGAACTTGCAAACATTCGTATAGACACTTGTCTTAACATATTAGTTGTTCAGACTTCAAAAACACAAGGTGAATCGACGTTTTCCGATACGTGACAACAGGCATCATTCTTGCTGTTGATATGAGATTTACACTCGAATCACTCGGCCGTGAAAGGTCAAACTCCCTTTGTCTGTAGTCTCTAATTTTTGGCGCTCCCCTCGCGTCGCGTCTCCTCGCAACTTCGCGCGCGCACGTGCCCCCACAATCCGTCGCCAAAATTAGAGACTGGGCTGATTTAGCAAAGACAACGGGGACTTCTTGACAACGGCGCGCGCAGATCTAAAAACCAACTTGACCAATGGCAGAGCAGCAAATTGAGCACCGGAAGTCGTGTTCAGTCCTTTCCGCGCGCTCTCGCGTCCTCAAATGACGTTCCCGTTCTGTTGCTAAATTAGCCTACTACTCGCTGTCTACTGAAGCAGACACGGGGAAACACGGCAGTCCATCTGCCGTTAAGTTTACTCATGTTAAAAACTTTCTTCTCGCCGTTGAACTTCCAAACATTCGCATAGACACTTCTCTTAACATATTGTTTGTTCAGACTTCAAAAGCCACAAGATGAATCGACATTTTCCCATACGTGACAACACGCATCACTGTTGTTAAAAATAGTTAGCGCTTGCGCAGAAACGCCGGAAGTGCCATTTGTGGATGATACTCGACGACGAAAAAGAAGAACCGTCGGTAGTTTAAGACCCGGGCGCCACGCGAGACGCACGCAGCCCGGGTATTAAAAAAACGTTACAGTTTGAAAATTTGAACAAAACATCATGAAAACAAAAAGAAAGGTATTATATTTCTTCTTTTCTGTTGAATCCTAACGGTTCAAGAGTTTGACCTCTATCAATTAGATATGCTTCTCTAGCTCTTCGTACACCGTCACGATTAGATTTGGACAGTTCTAGTGGAATTAGTTGCATGTCAGAAGCGCTGTGACCGTTAGAGAGAAAATGTTCTGATACTGCAGTGGGCTTAGATCTGTTGGTTTGTTTGTCGACTGTTCTACGATGTTCGTTGAAACGGTCCTTTAGTCGTCGTTTAGTTTCGCCTATGTATTGTTTGTGACAGTGATTGCATTGTACCATGTATATGACATTTTTGGAATTACGGTGAATGTGATGTTTGATAAATCTAGTTTCGCCGGTGGAATGAAAAGTATAGGTTGTAAGTCCATCAGTTATGTAGTTGCATGTTAAACAGTTGTGGCCACAGCGAAAGGCACCAAGGAGTTGATTATTTTTAGCAGGTTTACGTAGTTTAGCACTGACCAATAGATCGTTAAGATTGTTAGAACGTCGGAAAGCAACAAGAGGGGCAGCCTTGAAAACGTCAACGCAGCGGGGAGATGAAGATAAAATGTTGAAGTGTTTGTGAATAATAGATAGCTGATACGGAGCGAATAGCTGGATTGTATGTTATGACAAGGGGTACATGTCTAGGCTGGTTAGTATCGGAATTGCGTTGTTTGGGGGCAAGTGGTTCGGTACGTGAAATGTTGTAAACGCGTTGTATTTCGTTGTTGAGGAAAGATAGATTGTACCCACGTTTGTTGAGATAAGACTGTTCGTTAAGACGGAGTGCGAAAGTTTCGTCAGAAGAGCAGATGCGTCGAAGTCTGAGAGCTAAACTGAATAGAATAGCTCTTTTGCTGTGTCTGGGATGGCAAGAGGATTGTAACAAGATGTTTGTCAGTAGCCTTGGTGTAAAGATCAATAGTGATTTTACCGTTGTTCAGTGACACGTTGACGTCCAGAAAGGGTATGGATGAGAAAAAATAATTGGAAGTAAATTTAATTGTAGGGTGAATGTTGTTGAGATACGTGGTGAAGGTGTTGAGATCGTCTACTGAGTGTGTCCATATCATGAAAATGTCATCTATAAAGCGCCACCAGGTATGCGGTTGGTATGGGGCATGTGATAGAGCGTCTGTCTCGAGTTTGGCGAGAAAAAGATTGGCATAAGATGGTGACATTCTAGTTTCCATGGCAGTGCCGTGTACCTGCAAGTAGTGCAAAACAACAGCTCTAAACCCACTGCAGTATCAGAACATTTTCTCTCTAACGGTCACAGCGCTTCTGATATGCAACTAATTCCACTAGAACTGTCCAAATCTAATCGTGACGGCGTACGAAGAGCCAGAGAAGCATATCTAATTGATAGAGGTCAAACTCTTGAACCGTTAGGAATCAACAGAAAAGAAGAAATATAATACCTTTCTTTTTGTTTTCATGTTACTTTTTTTTCAAATTTTCAAACCGTAACGTTTTTTTATTTTACGTTTTGTATTGTTTACCTTTATTATAATATCATGTTACATCTACAACGTTTTTTAAATTGTAACGTCGTTTCATCTTAGGGTCATAATATGTAACACCCTGATGAAGGAAGGCTGTGCCTCCCGAAATATTGGTTTAAATATATATATTCAAAGAATCCCATCCATCTCCTTGTATTCCTCCGGCATATCTCCCTGGTTGGCCCGGGGGTCGACCCCACGGGGAAGCCGATGACATGTGCATTATTTCGTTAACAAATGAATTTAAATTTAAAGGTACATAGCAAAAGACTGGAAACTTGTAACAAACGTCTCACTGAGTGGTGAGAAAATAACAAAGCTAATAAAGATAAAGTTCCTCACTGCCTGTGCCAACGTTTTCGTTTAAGGCAGGCTTTTTAAAGCCTTAAAAGAGAAGCAATAGACTCCTTTATTTTACAATGGATATGTGATCGGCCGGTTGCAAGGATTTCAAAACTGATCCCATTTGCACAGTGATTTTTACATTCGGAAAACGAAACGTGGATTATACGAGAGAAAAAAAAAGCATTTTAAAGCACTTCCAACAAAATGTCACGAATCAGCAATTGCTAATCATGTCTTCTCTACCAACCAAATACTAATACTAGTACTAGTATTAGTATTAGTATTAGTATTAGTACTAGTATTAGTACTAGTACTAGTACTAATACTAATAATGTTAATATTAATATTAATACTAATACTGATACTAATACTAAAACTAATACTAATAACTCCAAAAAGGACAATAAGATGATAATAATAATGATAAACTCCGTTGTCCGACGAAAACGATAAAAAATGGATTCGTTTGTATGGAACCTGGATAATCTGCTACTAGACGTTGTTTTGTTTTTTCTTACTCTAATCAAGAATTTTGGTTCGGACCAATGTCTTAATAGCGTTTAATTCTTTCCACAGAGGCTATAAAATTTGGATCAGCGATGTATTCACGGTCTCGAATGGCCGCACGTGGGGTCACACTCCATTGTGGAGGATGCCGAACAGAGCTGGCTGGGAGAGAAATACTCATGTTGGCCACTATACCACCTTCACACGTGCATCTTGCTGTGAAAGAAGGAAATGAAGAAGAGGCATACACAAAGCTCAACAAGGTCAAAACTTCCGACGATGAAAAAAACGCACAGTACTGCCCTTTCAAAGTTTATTGTCGAGATTACCGATGCAGAAAGCACGTTGGTAACGTGACAAGGCTGTTGTCTCGAGAGTTTATCTGTTATAAAATTGACAATGTTTACCTCGCCAACAACGGGGAAGAAATCCGGGCGAAAAAGTTGTCGAAAGTTCGTGACAGACTTGAAAAGGAATGTCGCATTCAAGTTGTAAACTTATGCAAAAATGACGAAGCCCTTCCTCTGTCGCCTTGCAGACGCGACTGTCCCGTTGTTTATTGTGATACCCGCTGGTTAACCCATACCTCGCGGGAAATCGATTCCTTGACAAGTCAGAAACCACGGGACTACCAACGTGAGATGTTCCTTGAAGCCATGCGAGGGAATACGCTCGTTTACTTGCCCACGGGCTCGGGTAAAACCTTGATCGCAGCGATGGTACTGAGCTGTATGAAGAAGCTTAATCCAGACAAACTGATGGTATTCCTTGTTGACCGTATCCCGCTGGTCTACCAACAGAGTGACTACATCAAGTTCCAGGTGCCAGACTTGAGGGTGGCTTCATTGGTTGGTGAGATGGAGACACAGCAACTGAAGGATGTGCATAAAAAATTAGCAGATAGAAAAGTAGATGTCTTAGTTGTGACGCATCAGATTTTTCTGAATTTTCTTGCTACGGAAATCAACCCAGTCGTGCAAATGTCCGACGTTTCTGTCGTGGTTCTCGACGAGGCCCACCATTGCCGTGGCAACCATCCTTACAAGCAGATCATGAAATTCTACCCCGACACTCCAAACAGATTCAAACCGGTAGTACTGGGTTTGTCTGCGTCACCAGCCGGAGAGGTGTCGGCTGAAGCAACTAAGTTTAAACTTCAAGAATTGCTGGAGAACCTGGAATGTAATATATCAACGCCGATGGAGTCCGAAGACCTTGTTGCTCATGTGAACAGTCCTGATACGTACTATGACGTGGTTCCTTTTCTGGACACCAACCAAGTTCGCCTAAGGAGGTCCATAGAGGATCACATTCGACAAATGACAACCGCCCACATCAACAACGCACAGGGATGGCAAGGTCTAGCGCTTCATGGGATGCCTGTGTTCTCGCCTAACTTTAGAGGTGCACTGAGAAAATTGATTGACAGTTGCCATGGTGGCAGAAGAAAAATAAAACCTTTGATTGTTGGCGAACATGTCATGCAATTGCTCAGTGTTGTGGATGTAAGTGAGGTCCTTGGATACAAGTACGCATTGGAATGCCTCCGAGAGTGCGTTCAACGCATAGTCAATGCAGTTTCTCCAAAAGATGGCGCGCTCAAGACAATTTTGACCGCCCAGTCTACTTTTACAGATCTGAGAGTCTTGGCTAACAACGAGGTTGAGGGGAGTGCAATGTCCAACAGATACAACGTCCTTGTGAGACACATAAGGAAGTTCGTTGACCGCGCGCACGATGATAAGTCTTCCAGAGGTATCATCTTTGTAAGCATACGAAAGACGGCTTTTAAGTTGTGCGAGCAGATCAGATCCATCCCGGAGGTGAGCGAAACGTTAAATCCTGGAGCCTTCGTCGGCCATGGCCAGGGGAGCTACGACGGAATGGCGTGGAGAGATGAACAAGAGTTGTTGCTAAAGAACTTCAGATCAGGCGTCACCAAACTTCTCATCAGCACCAGTGTCCTTGAAGAAGGGCTTGATGTTCCGATTTGTAACCTCGTTGTTCGCTTTGAAGGCGCGGCTACCTTGCGGGCTTTTGTTCAGACCCGGGGACGCGCGTCCCGTCGGCCTGGCAGTAAGTTTGTCGTGATCTGCGATGAAAAAGGGAAACAAGAAGCCCAGGATGTGATCCTCAAGGAGGAAAACATGAAGAGAGCTATTGGATGCTTGATGAAGAGCAAGAAGCTGAGATCGCAGGCGGAGGAATTCGGCTGCAAAGTACAAACACTAAATCTTTTCTCTCCTTCAACAAAAGAAGCGGATGAGAACGTTTGCAGCCAGCACTACAGCCCGTGTATTACAGTCACGTTGACTAATCTGGAAAGTTCTGAATATCGTGTGATCAACTTCCTCGAAAGCAACTTCGACGTTTTGTCCATGGAAAAAACTCAGCCCACTGCATTATCCAATGAAGAGGCACAACAGAAGCACTTAACCTTTGAACTTCAAGCAAACGAAGACGTGGGCAATAAAGAGTTCAGATCTAAAGAGGAGTTCATTAGTCACGTGACCGAAGTGTGGTGCTCACAGCTGACTAACCAAGATGAAGAACCACTTCCGGTTTGGCTTCAGGCCTCGCTCCCCAAGAAACGTCACAAGGCGAATGAATCATGCCATTCGCTCTCTGTAAGCTCTTTGTTTCTCGGAACCCTGGTAAATCGATGTCATTTTCGATGCGAATGGCCTACAGAACCGCACCTGAAAAGGGTTAAGATCTTTTTCGACCACAGCCTTAAGATGTTGATGGTGGTGTTCTCTTCGGGAGGGTGTTACAAGCTCGAACTTCGATATGACGAGCTTGAAGATTTCATAGTTGTGGACAGCGATGTAAGTATCGATGTGAGGAGAGTTTTCATTACCTTAAAGCACCCTCCTCGCCTGTTCCAAATGGTCGACGATGAGCAAGATGAAGATGTCAACGACAATGTTGCCCAAAATGATGACGAAGATTACATCAGCGACTCGTCGGGTGATCGCAGTGAATCGGAAACCGACAGCTTCTCGACTGATGACGAATACCCGGATGAAGTCAGGAATTTTCACGATCAATCTCATCCAGGTCCTTCTCATGGTTTTTACGATGATATGCCCTGGGAAAGAGTTCCCGACATCCTGGGTGGCGACAATGCATGGGGCCAATGTTTGACTTATAGTTTTGCATTACCCTCTAAAGAATCCATTCAGTTGATACAGTTACTGGCTGCAATCCAGAATAGATTCCAAAAGAAAGCCTACTTTTGTCGAGTGAAGGATAGTTATGGACGAGTTGCAAATGTGGATCTTCCCACTAACTTGCCTTTCAATGTCATGTACGCAACAGAGAGTGTCATCTCCTTGCATCCTGCTATTCGTAGCCGATTATCTTGCAAATTTGGAACCCTTCTGCAAAGCAAGCCTTGTGATGTTGTTTGCGCAGCTTTGGAGCAGTTGAAAAAAAGATTGGAACAAGAGAGCTTCTGTGATCCTGAGAAAACACTCCAGCAGTTTTTAGAGCAAACCAATGCATCAAGTTCCGGAGTTCAGAACAGGCTCGTCCCAGGCCATTGTGCTTTAATAAAACGCGCGGTAATCACCCCAACGAGGCTACTACTACACCAACCGGAAGTCATGGTTAAAAATCGTGTTCTTAGAAACTATGACACAAACGACTTCCTGTGTGTTACCATTCGCGATGAGGACCTTTCAAAACTATCAGCTGGAAGAGGGAGTCTGGATCTACTGCTCGATAACATCAACCGTGCACTGGATGAAGGACTGGAAATAGCTGGTCAGCAGTTTCTCTTCTTAGGATCCTCGAACAGTCAACTTCGTAACCATAGTTGCTGGTTTGTCGGACCCAGGTCTCAACCGGACAACATCCGAAGATGGATGGGCGACTTTACACATATCAGGTACGTCGGAGATGTTATGAAGATTTATTTTCATTCCTGTAGGGTTACTATTAATTGTTACAGATGCCTTCGAAGTACGAAGAAATGTTTTCAAAGTGTGTTTGGAGGAGGCGCGCATTCCACAAAAACAGTGCTTGCTTTCTTTCTCTAAAGAAAAACATTTGCCTACTAGCTATCGATTCCTGATTCCCTATGTTTTACGTCCAATACCAGATGCGTCGCTTCGTACATGGCTCGCATGGGGCAGTGTTTTTCTACATCTATAGACGCCGTGGGCATTGAGATAAGTCAAGGTACCTTACATAGAGTGGAGGACGATGTCGAGATCCGGACAGCTGACCAAAAATACTGCTTTTCCGATGGAGTGGGCAGAATATCTCAAGAGCTCGTCACAGAGGTTTGTTTGATTTAAGTTTTATTCGCGAGAAAGCTGTTTTTATGCACTTTAAAAATATAGCTTAACTCTGGCTTAATGGCGCACAGGTCGCTTGAGAATCACTTAATTGTTTTATCAATCAATCTGTGCACGTCCTTCGTGCCAGAAAAAGTTATTCCCTTTCTTGATTCATTTGCTCCATGCAGGCTAAGAAACGAACGCATTGTAAGTTTGAATACCAATTATTCCCCCGTTCCATTAGTACGAAGGTGAAACATTCCTTCAGCGAAAATAAATACCAATTACATTTTAACTCCGAGTCACTTACATGTCCAAAACACTCAAGAAGAGTTTGACGAATAGAAGGCTTTTCTTGGTAAAGATGATAAGTGATATGTGGATCATCGAGCAGTCGTTTAGCACTAGCTAGACTTGTTAGATTTGTAACATTCTTGTTCAGAAACGTTCAAAACTGATTCCCTTTCAGGTTGTCAAGAAAATCGCAAAGCCCTTTGTCCCTTCTGCGATTCAAATCCGATTCGCTGGCTTCAAAGGTGTCCTTGCACTCGATCCCACAATTCCAGGCAAGCAAGCTTTCTTTCGCCCAAGCATGCGCAAATTTGAGAGCTTTCACCGCAGGCTCGAAGTCCTTCAGACGTCTCGACCCCAGGCCGTTTACCTGAACCACCAGGTCATCATGTTGCTCTCCAACTTGGGTGTCCCGGATGAGGTGTTTATCGGTCTACAAAACGACATGTTAGAAAGGTTGGCAGGTGAGCATGGGATCTCTGTTTTAAAAGTGGTGTAAAATTGTTTTGAATAATCCTGATTATGACTATGAAAATGACGTTGACGACGATGAGTAACTTCTGTTTATTAATACTTTTTGACTGCAGCGTTTTGAGCGTCTTAAATAAGTTTCATATAATTAACAATTATTCACCGAAGTGGAGGTGAATGGTGGTGGATATTTACTGAGCGGCGAAGCGGCGTGGTAAATATCCACCACTTTCACCGACACTGAGGTGAATAATTGTTTTAGTATATACCACACAAGCTGAATAACTAGCGGACCAAAACATCACTTTATGTGTGGCAATATACCGACAAGTCTCGCGCGCCGGCTGCTCGAAGGTGAGTAGTACTTTGCTAATCGCCTCGGAGTTAACCAATCAGAGCTCGTGAAAATCACGATTCACTTGTGTGGTATATACTAAGAACTATGTTTGAGTGTTGAATTGTGCAGAAATAATGCAGGCTTTGACCAGAGTGGGTAAAGTCATAACAGATATGTTGGAGGAGAAGGAAAAGAAGTAAGCTACTCACGGATTATTAGGAATTTTTCAATTCCCCTTCTCAGGCCCCTAACTCCCCCCCCCCTCCCCACTACTACTCTTACTCTTGCCCATAACTCAGTATCAACTCATATTTTGTATCTACCGTTTCCTACCTAGGGATGCTCGTAAATGAACGTGGTGCTATCGAATTGCTGGCTACTGGAGCCAAAATGGGCTCGTCATACCACAGCATATCAAGTGCGGGAATACCGCTGACCACTGAGCCGTTTTTTAAGTCTTTGTTGGTCGCTATGTACAGAAATCACATCAACGAACTTCTTGCCCGCGCCCGCATTCTTCTGCCCCCAGCGGAGGCTCGTTTGATGATGGGTGTCATGGACGAGAGAGGTGTATTGGAACCAGAGCAGGTTTGTTTGAATTAGTTGTTGGGATATGATTCTATAGGTGAAAGTGCTGAGAGCTTAAATTGGAAACGAAATGAATATTTGTACGACTAAAGAGGACCACCATAAGGAAACGCCGATATCTGCCAAAAACCGGCGTGAAAAAAATCGATTGAACGATAGTCGAATCCACTTCCGCTGGGATACTAGTGCGGTGCACTACAAATTGATAAACACCTGGTATACGAGGCAACTGTGACATTTTCTTTTTTAATATATTTTCAATTTTTTATTTCATGTTCAAAATTTCTTACACATACTCACTATAAATACTTACGGATACATACACATATGATGCACGGGGGACCTTTTTACAGATATTGCACATATTCTTATTTATATTATGACAACAAAGAGCACAGTGCGAAATTGTAACTACATTAATTTTCAATATAATTGCCCCATTTTCTAAGGTGGGTGGGCAGTTTATTAATAGATTTGGCAACCATCGTTTCAAGTTGGTAAATCATCTTAATCTTAGCGTTTAATATTGTAATGGATGGTTTGGTCTTATTACATCTGCAAGAATAAATATATTTTTTCGCAATCAACAAAACATGGTTCACAAACAAATCTTCTTTACACTCCATTATACCAAACATTATGTCCTTATTAGAAAGAGGTCCAATTTCAATGTCCTGGTTGGTCATCCATTTTATAACTTCTGCCCAGAATTCCTTGGTGTAAGGGCACGTTACAAAGATATGCTCCAGAGATTCGGTTGCTTCTCCGCAAAAAGAGCAAGCTGGGGATGAAATTTTACCAATTTTGCTAAGGAGTGCGTTCGTGGCGAGACATCTGTGGAGAAGTTGATATTGAAATTCGCGCGATTTTGTGTCCAAGGCAACACGATGTGGCAAACTGTAGATTTTTTTCCAATCTAATTCATCAGATACAAATTGAGCATTGTATTTGAGTTGAGCTGTAGGTGGAGTAATGTTTCTATTTCGAATTTCCTTATAAATGATCCTCGATACAGCTTTGCTAAGTAAGACATTTTGACCATTTAAATATAACTGACTGATTTTGGAAGTTAAAGGGCTCAATAACAGAAGGATTACACGTTTTTAAGAAATTACGCCATGTACGTTTGAATGCGTCTAACGGAGAGATATTCAATTCTCGGAGCTTGTATTTCGTAATAAGCTTATTATCTTCAGAAATCAGGTCCCCTATTCTAAGAATACCTATATTTGCTAAACTATTGTTATATACAAACTTACCTTCAATACAAATAGCTTTATTATTCCATAAAATTATTTTAGAAAGATCCGTGTCTGTGGGACTGTGACTATTGGTATTCTCTGATTGGCTACGCTACTCGTTATCTATTCTGCGATAAATAGTGAGTAGCTATTGTCAATAAAATGGCGGCCGCTTCTCCGCGTTTTCAAAGTGTCTGCGAGGAGTATTTAGATAATTTACTTGATTTTTTTTGAACGACTAGTAGATTTACACTAAAACAATTAGATTATTCGTTCTTGATTTCTATGCGTGATAGCTGATTTGGGCTGAGCCCTCATCAGCTATCATGCGATAGAAATCTCGAGCTCATAATCTAATTGTTAAATAGAAAGTGAGTAGCCGATTTAAACAACATGGCTGCCGCTTCTTTGCGTTTTCGAGGTGTCTGCGACGAAGATTGAGATAGTTTACTTGTTTAGCTTTGAACGACTAGTTGACTTCTACGAAAACAATTAGATTATTCGCTCTCGATTTCTACGCGTGATAGCTGATTCGGGCTGCGCCCTCATCAGCTATCATGCGATAGAAATCTCGAGCTCATAATCTAATTGTTGAATATCGTTTCACACATTTGATTTTCATCTCCTCAACTTTTACCGATCTCTCTATATCGTAATCCACTGGCCTTTCTATAGTCTGGCAGCGCTATTATCAATGTTAGTCAGCTATTACGTCTACTAAGCAAAGCCGAAGTAACGCCTGATCCTATTTCAATAATGTTAGGTATTTGTGCAGTACTCCGTCGTTTCTAATCGTAAAGACCGCGAGGACCAGTTCAACATGAATGAAAGAGTTGTCCTCAGGGGACCGGTGGTGGTGACAAGAAATCCTTGTCTACATCCGGGAGATGTTCGCCAACTCGAGGCTGTCTATGCGCCAGAGCTCAGCCATCTTGTGGACTGCGTTGTTTTCCCACGTAAGGGATCTCGACCCCACCCCAACGAAATGGCAGGTAAACGTTCCCAAACATTTCCGCTAGCGTTCGATTGTCCGCTATGTGTTAAGCGACGTAATGCGTCAAATCCGAAGACAGGGCATATCAAACTAGTTGCCAAGGTCCACTCTGAGGAAGGGAAAGTATTCTGGGAACGATACACTGAGTGGTTCTTAGCGCGTCATTGGCTGGAAATCCTTTCATAACCAAGGCGCAGTCATGGAATAATTGTTAAATGTTCTCTCCAGTGGCATCCGCCACACCCGGTGAGCACGATGATAGCCTGGAACCAGACTCCGCAGTGGAGTAACGAGCGAAAAGAAGGAAAGAGACGAAAAAAAACATCGGCGATCCACGCTTGACGCTCGACGCTCGGCTCGCGATTTTTTTTCGGCTCTTTCTTTTTTTTTTTTGTTGTTGTTTTTTTTTTGCTCAGTTATCACACTGTGGAGCCTGGTCCGCAGGCTAGCACGATCAGTGGAGTGATTGTACTCCGGAAGAAGGTCTGTTTGGTTTCACATTGGCTGACGTTTCACAAAACTGATTCTTTGGACGCTAATGATGGCTTCTAATCAGGTTGTCGAAACGTCAGTTGGTGTCAAATGAAACAATTGTTCTCACTAAATTCTTACAACAAACTTAAAAGGAATGCAATACCAACCAGAGAGGAGAATCACTATTTTGATCTTTTCAATTGTAGGTGGTGACTTGGATGGGGACCTTTACTTCGTCTGCTGGAACAAAAGCCTGTTGCCAAGGAAACCGAATTTTCCACCAATGGACTATCAGGCTGCTGAGAAAAGGGAACAAACTGAACCAATCACAACAGCCGACATGACCAAGTTTGTGATTGATTACATCCGGTGTGACCAGTTAGGGGTGATTGACAATGCACATAAGGCTTTAGCTGACCAGGAAGAACGTGGCGTTGAGTCTCAGATTTGTCTTCATCTAGCGGAATTGCATTCTTTAGCAGTTGATGCACCCAAAACGGGGAAATGGCCCCAAATCCCAAAAAAGTTGAAGATCAAGCAATGTCCTGATTTCATGATGAAAAGTGATAAGCCGAGCTATCCCTCGGAAAAGATTTTAGGGAAGCTTTACCGACGCTGCAGGAAGTTCCGGGACACTGCCTCTGAGAAGTACAGCACTAAAATGCGCGTGGACAAATCGTTTTTGATTCAGGGACATGAACGGTTTCTTGAAGACGCTAGAAAGATGTTCCAGGAATACCAAGATAAGATGCACGGATTGATGCGTTTGTATGGCATCGAAAGTGAGGCAGAAGCCTTCACCGGTTGCTTTCTGAAACTTCGCAATCGCTTGCGAAAGGAGAAGACTGAGATAGCAGAAATCGTTGGCGAGTTGGTCTTTGTCATGCGGTCGTACTTCCGTCGCCAGTTCTTTGGAGACTTTGATGTTGACAGCCAGCAGTTATTGGACAAAGCGGAGATCACAAGCGACATGCTTCTTAAAGCCTCAGCTTGGTACATGGTGGCCTACACGCATGCGTATGATCTTCCAGATGATTCAGACCAAGACCCAGTTCATCGGAAGCGATTGCTCGGCTTTCCATGGTTTATCAATGACGTCATGCTAGCCATCAAAAACAGCCAAACACGGCCCCGCCCGTCGCAGGTGTTGGACGTTAGGACAACCGTGGGTGAGAGTGTAGTCAGACTTTTCAGTGAAGATAAAACCTGGTTGCTGGAAGAGTTAAAAAAAAGAGTGAGAACAAAGAATGCAATCGCTTGTCACCTGAAACGTATCCAACCTAATCAATCGGTCACCATGATTGGTTCCTCAGCCACTCTCCTTCTCGATATGAAGTCAGATTTGGATCTGTGCGTCTTGCCACGGGACACCCAGAGTTGCAGTCTGCGTAGAAATCCTGTTTTAGCTTTGGAAAAGGGAGGCAATCATATTCAGAATCAAGCAAAGACACTCAATGAACTAGTTCCTTACTTAAAGGAAGAAGAGCGAGAAAACTCAGAAGCGAGCAGAGAACCAGAAAAGCTGTTCTATAAAGTTCGACTGGTTAACAAGACGAAATTCCCGGTAAACACAATTTTTTTCTTAAGTGGTTTCATAAGCTAAACCTGTGTTGCAAAACTCCGTCTCAATATTCATTACATTCTCATTCTCATCCGAGCCTTTATTCCTTGAGCTGAAGGAATTTGCCTGTAACAAACCTCCAGGTTAAATAAACGACGGGTCACTGGGTGCTTTAAAGACTGCTCTACTGGCTTCTTTGCCCGTTAATTAAATATTATTTCATTCGTTTTTAGGTACTTGCCTGCAAGAGGCCCACCGCAAAGTTGACAACTGAATCCAAGTGTCCTTCCAGCCTCGTCTGCGATCTAAGTTCAAACCCAGACAGCTTGTCAATGGCCATTTTATTGTCAAGCTACATAAAGACCTATCCACTTCTTCTTTTGGTAGTTCGTCTTATTCACCGATGGTGTTGCGCAACAGGTCTGTCACGCAACAAAGCCGGGGCTGGAAACACGTCTAACATTCTGATCTCCATGCTTCTAGTTCAGTGCATGCGCAAGGGCCGTCTTCAAAACTTCAACGAAGATCACGTCGCCAGAAAGAAGCTACAGATCATACGAGGCAAAGTAAGAGATGGTGATCTATACATGGAGTGGGAAGATGTTGTTCGTTTTCTTGACGAAGCTACCAAAGAGAACTCAAATGCTGCTCTCCTCGGAGAAATCCTCATGGAATTCTTCCAGACGCATGAAGCATCTTTTGGAAGGGAGGTCCCAGATCCCCTGGCGCAAGTCCTACGCATGCGTAACTTTGCAGAGCTGTTGGACAAGGAGCACGTCGACCTTGTGAAAGAGCACATGTACCGTGCGTATCAATTGTTAGCGTTGTATGGAGACGTACAAATAATGCTAGCCATCAGCGGGTCTGAAGATTACAATGTCATTTTCTTGTCTTCTCTTCTTTCGTCCTTCATGGCTGGTGTCGAAAAGAGCAAGGCTCAAGAAATTGCGAGGAAGACTGGTGCGAGAAGTGTCATAATAAGACGAAGTTTCCCGCGATCACGTAATTCTGCCTTTTTAGAGGTGAAGGGTAGCGAGCCCGCTGTCCGAGCTGTGGAAAAACAGCTGGAGAAATTTGCTGTACAAGCATCACGTGACCGCATGTCTTTGATGAGTGGCTGCTTTGTGGAAGACGCAAGTCTGCTATTGTTTGAAGACAGTCGGAACGAAAACGATTACGTGACTCTCACACCATATGATGGACCATGCCACCAGACACATGATAACCTTGCACGTCATGTTGCCTTGGTAACGACGCCCACATCCGGTGATTATCCGTTTCGACGCTTCACAGAGAAATTCTTCCAGCAACTTAAGGTAATTTTGTAGTAATAAAAAACACACCGATAAGCACAAGGACGTCTTTGCTATCAGTGAAGGTATCTTATTATTGTCTAAACTTTCCCTTCGAACATGTCAATCATCTTTATTAGGCCCGGTTCAGAGGTGGAACTTTTCATGTACCGAACCTAATTTCAGTATTAAGTACATGAAAAGTTCGACGTATGAATCAATTAAGATCAAAAGATTTGTATTCGTGTCGACACTACCTTTCTTGGTCAGTCGAATAGAACGGCAAAAGTTCGACACCGATTCAGACGGGTGTCGGTAAAACGCCGACTCGGGACCGGGGCCGGGTCCGGGGCCGGGATGTTGCGTTTTATAAAAAAAAAAAAGTTATATTAAAAAATTAAAAATAAAGAAATAAAGTAAAGATATAAAAAGTAAAATAGATAAATAAATAGTTAAATTAACTAACTAATTAGTTTTTCAATATCCTTGGGACGTATGAACTGATTAAATTGAACGCTCCTGATGCTGAAAAGGAAAAATTGAAATGGACAACAAATGCGTAACGCCACTGTAACTGAGATGTCACGTTTATTTGCTACTTCATGCTGGTAGATGCCGTGTTTTTCGCTCGTGTCTCATCGTATTTTTGGCGTATATGGTGCCGTTTCTTGTATGTGGTCACCCTCAAAAGTACCATTTTCCTGAAACGGATAACACGCAAGGTATTAAAAGTAATCTCTAGTCTATTATATAAGCATATTTGGAATCGATAAAGTTGACTTTTTCAAAGGTAGC
>JAEMWC010000119.1:250000-285000 GCA_016490735.1 Pachyseris speciosa | reverse complement strand
ATACCTGAATGAGGTGACGGAGTATTCCAGACCATCTCAAAGTGTAAATGAATTCGGGAGACAGACCACTCGATGGGAGGTTTCCCTGGATGTGCCTCTTCCCGAAGATTTAACAGACAAGGAGGCCGTGAAGAGGTTTCTGCGTGAAGTCTGGACGTTTGCATTCTTCTTGTCTTCATTTGTTTCCTCCTCTGGCTAGCACTTCTGGCTTAACCTCTCCTTAATACCAGTTAGACTGGTTCCAGCTAACGATAGATGAATGGTAACAGTAGCAAGAAAGAAAGCTAGTCTATGACGTCATCACTTTTAAACTTGGACAGAGTTCTTCCCGGTTCCTAAGATGGCGCTGGATTGGAATGGTTTGTTTTGATTGTGTGACCGAAATCCTGCAGTCGGATTGGTTACACCTTATAGTACCCCGTATAGCTACTCATAACTCAAGGAAAATTGGAAATGAGAACTTCTTAGCAGAGCATCATTGGCGTAAAATCCATTAGTTCAAGCCAATGAATCGAATAACTTACGGTCGAAATTTAAAATTCATTTTAATAGGTCATTGCTATTGTGATGATGCTGAGTTTTGGATAAAAGAAAAAAAAAACGTTTTGAAGAATTGTCTTTTCGCAGACGTATCCTGTATGTGTATCCACCCATCTGCAATTTTTCCGCAGTCAGAGATAATTAATACTAGTTCATGTGCATAGCAGAGCAACCCCCCTTCCGTTGTTAGAAACAAGATTATTATAGGGAATGTCTTATTAGTGTTTTAGGTGACATTGGTGGAGCAGGGTTGGCGCAGTGGTGAGAGCGCTCGCCTTCCACCAATGTGGCCCGGGTTCGATTCCCGGACTCGGCGTCATAAGTGGGCTGAGTTTGTTGGTTCTCTACTCTGCTCCGAGAGGTTTTTCTCCGGGTACTCCGGTTTTCCCCTCTCCACAAAAACCAACATTTGATTTGATTTGATTTATTTAGAGTTGAGTTGATTTCATATATGTGAGGCACATTTGAAAATTGTATAATTGAATTTGCGCCATATAAATAAATATTATTATTATTATATTATTATCATTGGTGTCGACGACACAACAGAGGAATATAGATATTTAGTTAGAACTCCCAAAAAGAGATAAATGACATACAAAGTAATCTCAAAAGCGAATTGCTACTTGGAAGTCACTATTATTAATATATGAATATTATTATTGTTATTCACTTCTTCAAAAATAGTCTTGTAAGTGGTATCATACTTGATGAAGCTCGATCGTTCCGGTGATGAGTACAGTCCTGACCAGGACTGTTTGTGGTGCCATTCACTGTCGACGTTTCAACAGTCTCAACGGAAGTCATCATCAGAGTCGAGTGATTTGTGTAACATCGCTAGATGGCATAAATTTTCTAGCCATTCACCTATCACGCCGTGATTTTATTCGTCGTTTGTCAGTTAAGCCTTGTTGTTATTGGCTGCGAAGACTATAAACAGTGATTGGTGCGTTTCGATCCGTATCCGTGCGTATCGATATTGAGTTATACCGGCAGTACTAACTACTTTCAACATACCGTGGTTTTAGAAAGCTGGATTACTAACTTAGAGCAGACTACACCATCTATGAAGTTTCTAAAGTTTTTTTTTCAAAGGGGCAGGCTGGATTTACTTCAAACCTTGAAATTTCTTCTAGGTTTCTGTATGACTAAAACTGATCAAGAAATGATGTTTGACGATATTTTACAGTGGCGACAAGGCGTATACTGAACGATTTATAAGAGTTGTGATTTTGTTGGATTTTTTTCCAAAGAGTTACGTAAGGCTATAATTTTGGGTCAAAACCACAATTTTTTTTCTTTGTGTATATCTAAAATGTGTCAAGAATTGACTGAAGCTCTGCAAGCTATCTCTGTGCATCAGGTGTGGAAGGATTACAGCGAAACTTGTCAAAAGACTCTTGTCATTCATCTTTCTTTGCACTGCTAAGGCTTTCAGCGTTTCTCAACAAAACTGCATTGATTTCTCCCCAGAGAACTTCAAACGCAGAATCAGATAACTCCATGGTCGTGCCGTGGGCATGAACTTTATTGCGATAATATTTAATTCATAGCAAGTCTGCCTCAAGAGAAAGATCTGTGCTGATTCGTAATTTGTCCCAACCAGTACAAGACTTTGTGAGGCTGCAGATCTTCCTGAACAATTTGAAAAGTAAGGTGATGTCAAAGTCAGTTGACTTTCCATACATTCCAGGTGATTTGTAGAGCTGATTCCATTCTAGTTGGGTTAAGACTTTTCTGCAGTCTCTGAGCCATTGCAGGTATGCCTCTGTAGCAGGATCACCAAGCTTTCCTGGGAGAGCAGCTGGGGGGTAAATAGAATCAAATGTGTCTCTTAAAAGTGTAACTCCTCCACAGATCGGTAGTTTAAAGGAGCACTGTCACCGGGATTTATGCTGTTTTTGGTTCAATTCTGCCAAAATTACTGTCTTTTACCTGTTATCATGCAAAAAATGCTCCTACAGAATCAGAAAGATGAATTCCAATGAAAGTTTAGCAGGGAGAGCTAACCATAATAATTTTGGGGTGCTTTTTCAATGCATAGCTTGAAATTTTGAAAAAACTGGCAAGTTTTTTCAAATTTCAATCCATTTCCATCCTCATCATCTTTGATGGAATACAGGAGTTTATAGTGTCAATGCAGTACTACAGTCTGGCAGCAAAACTAGACCATTATTTTAAGGTTTCCACTGATTTATTGGCAGTTTTAAGCTTTGTAAAGTGATGGTGCAATAGCGTGACAATGCCCCTTTAAGGTCTTGGGACAAAAAGTTCTAAGTAATACATAATATATGAGCGGGAGACCTTTATGGGCATTTAAAACGGCGAGCCGCAGGCAAGCCGTTTTAAAGACCATAAAGGTCGGACGCGAATATTTTATCTTATGAAACGAAACAATAGATTGTGTTTGTCGTGTTTTTAATGTTAATCATTAGGGATCTGTATCAAAGTTAATGCATACTAATTAGCGGAGCAGGACTCTTTTATGCAAGTTAATAATTTGTATTGGGGTTTAGAGAGGTATACATGTGACTCAAATACTATACCCGTAGATTGGTCGTTAGCGTTATGAATTATTAATGAATTTTACTATTTTATTTAAAGAGATCCGTAGCAGTATTTTTCGAACTTCCGGCCTAATTTTTTGGAGTCTTTGATCCGCGAATGAACATATTAAAATAGACATGAAACAAACGGTACCTCACTCAGTGAGATGTCAATAAGTAATATATCTATCATGTAGATAATTTGATCAGCTGTTAGACAAAATCACCTTTTGTCTTTCGCCTCAACTTCAGCTTGGCAATATAAGCTTACGCTTAAGTGTGGTTGTACCCAATATTCCCGTTTTACTCTGCCCGTTAGCGAGCTTTGATTTCCCTTACAATCCGTGAATCATACTGAGATAGCTCTACTGAACTATCACCTACAGGTCTCACATGCCAAAGCACAGATAAAACACTCTTAAGTCTGAAAAGGAAAAGTCAAATAACAAGACAGTAGCCTTCAAAGGCGTAATTTGGGTTTTGGTAATCTTTAAACATTGAAATATTTTCATAATGGAAGAAAAAGCCAGCAGCGCATCTTAGTTCGATCGCCTAGTGTTTTCTTCTCGTCTGCCCCTTCCTCCCCGCCTTTGATGCTCTCCAACTCTCCACAGATGGCGACCTAATAATGAAAAAACGCCCGGAAAAAAAAACGCTATAAAATATTTTTTGCAGCGGACGAAAAAGTGGAGGAGTCTGGGAACCAACGGCGACCAGCAAACCGGTGGGAAATAAGCACTGAAATAATCTGCATTCTCCCACTTCCTTCACTTCCAGGCGAGTTTTTCCGAGAAAACTGTGCGAGTTTCCGTTCTAGGAAATGATCGCTCACACAGGCTAAATTATCGAAAGTGCTGACTTGAAGCGTCAAGGAGGGAAAACTTCAAACAGAATCAGTTGTTTATTCCCCTTTTCCGGTAAAGGAAGTTCTTACTAAAGATGGAATGTAAGTCATTGTAAAGGAAGCGCGAAGACTGCCATCAAGCAAGTGAGTCCTGTTATTATTTAGTTTAAGGTTTATGTTGCCTCGCTAAAGGGATGATTCTTCATCCAGCTAAGCTTACTGTATTTTCATGGTCCGATAAAAGGGTTTTGGTAGGAATCAATGCCATAAATTTCATGGAATCTGGCAAATGGTTTCTGCCGTGAAGGAATGCTGATTATACAACAGAGAGAAGATAACACACAAGCGTAAACCATGCAGATTATTAAGAGCGGATATCTGTAAATATCGACCAGAGGTAGGAATTATAAAAATTTCGGAAAATCCGAAAAACATTCTGTGGACTACCCTAGGTATTCTATTAAAGAAAATATAAATTCTACTTTCATCGGATGAATATTTTGGTCATATGGATGGTGTCAAGTTTGGGCGTTTTATATTAAACCTCTGCCAGATCGCTTTTTCGAGGCCCTAGACCGGGCTACGGAAAGAGCTCGATTTGAATCTAATTGAAATATCATTCAAGCCACAAAGCTTCTTATCACATTCAAGAGGTTTGAACACGCATTTTGAGTGGTCGTGCCCTTGAATTGATTGCGACTAGAATATTTTACAGACTTTTAAATATTTTCAAACTTTTGAGGATTTCGCAGGAGGAAAATTTTGTCGAAATTCGAAGGCCAAAAATCACACCCGGTACCTAATTTCAAACAACAAAAACCATTCTACATTAAAAAGCATTCTCAAAGCTTTCAAAATATGTTTTTGAAACTTTGGGCAACATATTAAATGAATTTTTGGGAACGCGAAATTTACGGAGCACTTGAGTGAAATTTGACCCTTCTGACTTGACAGTTTTGAGGTTCGGCGCGACACAAATCAATACTCAAACAAATATTTCAGCCAAAATAAGTGTAATTTAGGCAATCTCAAGTCTTAAAGTTATACATACATGCTTCATAGACATTGAATACAAAATTTACAACAATTTTCATCCGAAAAGAAATCATATCTCATCTTTTAGGTACTAAACTTGTCTCGCCATATGTGAACATGGACTGGGCCAAGTTCTTCATCACTCAAAGCCAATAGTTGAAAATCTACACTAAATATCTATCCTGTCTAGTATATAATCAGGTGCACGGTATGTTTGTTTGTACCTTTAGTCCTTGTTCGTCCTCATTTCCGCAAAATCGACGTGTCACGAGTCTTGTGGAGGTGCTGTTGCGTGATTCGAGATTGTGTTGCATAACATAACAAACGGAGATCGAACCCATGACCCGGGACACAGGCACTTCGTCTACATGAGCTTGTTAGGAAAAAATAAATTCTAGATTGAAAAAAAAAAAATGCAAATCATAATAGATCACTGATAACCTGAACTCTGCAGACTTCCCCTTCTCACTTGTCTGATGCCTTTTTTCTTGCAGTGCAGTAGTCTTTATAGATCGTTTTGACCGTCACGCAAAAAACCCAGCGTACAATAATAAATTCCGAAACCGTTCCATGAAAGAAGCCAAGAAAATGGGATGCGACAAAAGACTAGGAAATGAGCAATTTTTCAAAACTGATCCATTTGCATTTGATTGCAGTGACTTTTATATTGGGAAAACGAAACGTCGATTTTATGATACAAAAACAGAGCATCGATCTCAAAGCACTTACAACATAATCACGAATCAGCAATGGCTAATCATATCTTCTCTACCAACTCTGAAGTAATAATAATAATGATACGCTCAGATAGGTACCCAGAGGTCAGTTAGAGGAATGCAGAAAGCCGCCCTGAGCCACACTCTTCACATCGCTAAAGCATTTAAAGTGATGTGCTTTGAAGCCACTGGGACACCTACAGGTCGCTAATGAGAAGTACACAACTAGCACTTAGCAGATATTATTAGAGAAGATGATTTATTTTATTAATCTTATTTTACGCAATTTTATTCCTATGTAATGCATGGAAATTTGTAAATTTTGATATAATACTGGTTACGTTTACACGCCCAGTATTTGTGATTATAGGACCTGGCATTCAAGAGTTTTAAACCACCATCATAATAATAATTAAATCCCTGAAAAATGACAATAAGATGATGATGTCATGATAATAATAATCCGTCCGTTGTCCGACGAAAACGATAAAAAATGGAGTCGTGTCGTTTGTATGGAATCTGGATAATCTGCTACTAAGAGATGTTGTTTTGTTTTTCTTACTCTAATCAGGAATTTTGGTTCGAACCAATGTCTTAGTAGCGTTTATTTCTTTCCAGAAAGGCTATACAATTTGGATCAGCGATGTATTCACGGTCTCGAATGGCCGCACGTGGGGTCACACTCCATTGTGGAGGATGCCGAACGGAGCTGGCTGGGAGAGAAATACTCACGTTGGCCACTATACCACCTTCACACGTGCATCTTGCTGTGAAAGAAGGAAATGAAGAAGAGGCATACACAAAGCTCAACAAGGTCAAAACTTCCGACGATGAAAAAAACGCACAGTACTGCCCTTTCAAAGTTTATTGTCGAGATCACCGATGCAGAAAGCACGTTGGTAACGTGACAAGGCTGTTGTCTCGAGAGTTCATCTGTTATAAAATTGACAATGTTTACATCGCCAACAACGGGGAAGAAATCCGGGCGAAAAAGTTGTCGAAAGTTCGTGACAGACTTGAAAAAGAATGTCGCATTCAAGTTGTAAACTTATGCAAAAATGACAAAGCCCTTCTTCTGTCGCCTTGCCGTCAAGACTGTCCCGTTGTTTATTGTGATACCCGCGGGCTAACTCATACCTCGCGGGAAATCGATTCCTTGACAAGTCAGAAACCACGGAACTACCAACGTGAGATGTTCCTTGAATCCATGCGAGGGAATACGCTCGTTTATTTGCCCACGGGCTCGGGTAAAACCTTGATCGCAGCGATGGTGCTCAGCTGTATGAAGAAGCTTAATCCAGACAAACTAATGGTATTCCTTGTTGACCGTATCCCGCTGGTCTATCAACAGAGTGACTACATCAAGTCCCAGGTACCAGACTTGAGGGTGGCAACATTGGTTGGCGAGATGGAGACACAACAATCAAAAGATGTACATAAAAAATTAGCAGAAAGAAAAGTAGATGTCTTGGTTTTGACGCATCAGATTTTTCTGAATTTTCTTGCTACGGAAAGCAACCCAATAGTGCGAATGTCCGACGTTTCTGTCCTGGTTCTCGACGAGGCCCACCATTGCCGTGGCAACCATCCTTACAAGCAGATCATGAATTTCTATTCCGACACTCCAAACAGATTTAAACCTGTAGTACTGGGTTTGTCTGCGTCACCAGCCGGAGAGGTGTCGGCTGAAGCAACTAAGTTGAAACTTCAGGAATTGCTGGAAAACCTGGAATGTAATATTTCAACGCCAGTGGAATCCGAAGACCTTGTTGCTCATGTGAACAGTCCTGATACGTACTATGACGTGGTTCCTTTTCTGAACACAAACCAAGTTCGCCTAAGGAGGTCCATAGAGGATCACATTCGAGATATCACAGCCGAACACATCAACAACGCACAGGGATGCCAAGGTCTAACGTTTCAGGGGCTGCATGTGCTCTCGCCTAACTTTAGAGGTGTACTGAGAAGATTGATTGATAGTTGTCATGGTGACAGAAAGAAAATAAAACCGTTGATAGTTGGAGAACATGTCATGCAATTGCTCAGCGTTGTGGATGTAAGCGAGGTCCTTGGATACAAGTACGCGTTGGAATGCCTCCGAGAATGCGTTCAACGCATAGTCAATGCAGTTTCTCCAAAAGATGGCGCACTTAAGACGATTTTGACCGCCCAGCCTGCCCAGCCTACATTTACAGATCTGAGAATCTTGGCTAACAGCGAGGTTGAGGGAAGTGCAATGTCCAACAGATACAATATCCTTGTGAGACACATAAGGAAGTTTGTTAACCGCACGCAAGACGATGAATCTTCCAGGGGTATCATCTTTGTAAGCATGCGAAAGACGGCTTTTAAGTTGTGCGAGCAGATCAGATCCATCCCGGAAGTGAGCGAAACGTTAAATCCTAGAGCCTTCGTCGGCCATGGCCAGGGAAGCTACGACGGAATGGCGTGGAGAGATGAACAAGACTTGTTGTTAAAGAACTTCAGATCAGGCGTCACCAAACTTCTCATCAGCACCAGTGTCCTTGAAGAAGGGCTTGATGTTCCCATTTGTAACCTGGTCGTTCACTTTGAAGGCGCGGCTAACTTGCGAGCTTTTGTTCAGACGCGGGGACGCGCGTCCCGTCGGCCTGGCAGTAAGTTTGTCGTCATCTGCGATGAAAAAGGGAAACAAGAAGCCCAGGATGTGATTCTCAAGGAGGAAAATATGGAGGGAGCTATTGGATGCTTAATGAAGATCAAGAAGCTGAGATCGCAGGCGGAGGAATTCGGCTGCAAAGTACAAACACTAAATCTTTCCTCTCCTTTAACAAAAGAAGCGGATGAGAATGTTTGCAGCCAGCACTATAGCCCGTGTATTACAGTCACTTTGACTAATCTGGAAAGTTCTGAATATCGTGTGATCAACTTCCTCGAAAGCAACTTCGAGGTTTTGTCCATGGAAACAACTCAGCCCACTGCATTATCCAACGAAGAGGCACAACAGAAGCACGTGACCTTTAAACTTCAAGCAAACGAAGACGTGGGCAATAAAGAGTTCAGATCTAAAGAAGAGTTCATTAGTCACGTGACCGAAGTGTGGTGCTCACAGCTGACCAACCAAGATGAAGAACCACTTCCGGTTTGGCTCCAGCCCTCCCTTCCCAAGAAACGTCACAAGGCGAGTGAATCATGCCATTCGCTCTCTGCAAGCTCTTTGTTTCTTGGAACCCTGGTAAATCGATGTCATTTCCGATGCGAATGGCCTACAGAACCGCACCTGAAAAGGGTTAAGATCTTTTTCGACCACAGCCTTAAGATGTTGATGGTGGTGTTCTCTTCGGGAGGGTGTTACAAGCTCGAACTTCGATATGACGAGCTTGAAGATTTTGTAGTTGTGGACAGTGATGTAAGTGCCGAACTTCGATATGACAAGCTTGAAGATTTCATAGTTGTGGACAGCGATGTAAGTACCGATGTGAAGAGAGTTTTCATTACCTTAAAGCACCCTCCTCGCCTGTTTCAAAACGTCGACGGTGAGCAAGATGAAGATATCAACGACAATGTTGCCCAAAATGATGACGAAGATTACATGAGCGACTATTCGGAAACCGACAGCTTCTCCACTGATGAAGAATACCCGGATGAAGTCAGGAATTTTCACGATCAATCTCATCCAGGTCCCTCTCGTGGTGTTTACGATGATATGCCCTGGGAAAGAGTTCCCGACATCCTGGGTGGCGAGAATGCATGGGGCCAATGTTTGACTTATAGTTTTGCATTACCCTCTGAAGAATCCATTCAGTTGATACAGTTGTTGGCTGCAATCCAGAATAGATTCCAAAAGAAAGCCTACTTTTGTCGAGTGAAGGAGAGTTATGGACGAGTTCCAAAACTCGATCTTCCCACCAACTTGCCTTTCGATGTCATGTATGCTGCAGAGAGTGTCATCTCCTTGCATCCTGCTATTCGTAGCCGACTATCTGGCAAGTTTGGAACCCTTCTGCAAAGCAAGCCTTGTGATGTTGTTTGCGCAGCTTTGGAGCAGTTGAAAAAACGATTGGAAAAAGACAGCTTCTGTGATCCTGAGAAAACCTTCCAACAGTTTTTAGAGCAAAACAATCCATCAAGTTCCGGAGTTCACAACAGGCTCGTCCCAAGCCATTGTGCTTTGATAAAACGCGCCGTAATCACACCAGCAAGGCTACTGCTCCACCAACCGGAAGTCATGGTCAAAAGTCGTGTTCTCAGAAACTATGACACAAACGACTTCCTGTGTGTTACCATTCGCGACGAGGACCTTTCAAAACTATCAGCGGGAAGAGGGAGTCTGGATCTACTGCTCGATAACATCAACCGTGCACTGAATGAAGGACTGGAAATAGCTGGTCAGCAGTTTCTCTTCTTAGGATCCTCAAACAGTCAGCTTCGTAACCATAGTTGCTGGTTTGTGGGACCCAGGTATCAACCGGACAACATCCGAGGATGGATGGGCGACTTTACACATATCAAGTATGTCGGAGATGTTATGAAGATTTATTTTCATTAATGTAGGGTTACTATCAACCGGTACAGTACGAAGTACGAAGAAATTTGTTTGAAGTACGTTTGGAGGGGCGCGTATTCCTCAAACATTGAGATTGCTTTCTCTCTCTAAAGAAAACATTTTGCCTACTTGGTATCGATTCCTAATTATGTTCTATGTTTTGTGTCCAATACCAGATGTGTCGCTTCGTACATGGCTCGCATGGGGCAGTGTTTTTCTACATCGATAGACGCCGTTGGTATTGCGATAAGCCAAGGTACATTACATAGCGTGGAGGACGATGTCGAGATCAGGACAGCTGACCAAAAATACTGCTTTTCCGATGGAGTGGGCAGAATATCTCAAGAGCTCGTCAAAGAGGTTTGTTTGATTTAATTTTTATCCGCGAAAATTCTGTTTTTATGCACTTTAAAAATATAGCTGAACTCTGGCTTAATAATGCACAGGACACCTTAGAACCACTTAATTGTTTTATCAATCACAGTCAACCTTCCATTATGGGCTAGGGGACTGATATCTAACACAGGAGGCCCAACAGTACAAATTACCAGTGCAAAAAGAGAACTTACGTTAATGGTTATTCTTGCAGTGACTCACAATCTGTCACTCCCTTTTATAAAGTGCCAGAAAAAGTTAATTCCGTACTTGATTCATTTGCTCTATGCAGGCTAAGAATCGAACGTATTGTAAGTTTAGATACCAATTCATAATAATAATAATAATAATAATAATAATAATAATAATAATAATAATAATATTTTAATAATCACTGGCATGAAAAAATACAAATCATAAAAACGTTATTCTATGCTAATTTAGGATTCTATTACATGATTGCACCAAAATACTTCCTGCACTATTCAGCGTTTCTCAATGTTTCTATAATTTTTGACAACTTCTTAAACAATCTTAAATCTACAATATTTAATCTACTAAAATGCTAAAAAAGAAAAACGAGCTGAACAACAACAACAATAATAATAATAATAATAATAATAAAATCTCCTGCTGGTTTCTTTCATAAGGATTTCCTCGCCATTTGCCTCCAATTAGTATTACTACTAAAAAAAATTTCAGTCATAATAATTATTATTCAGTAAAACTTCACAGTGAGAGAGATTAAGAGAGCTAAAAGAACGTTTGAATATTTACATAATAATTACATCCAATTATTAAAATTTTACAACAAAAAGTAATTCGATAAACCATGAAACTATATTATACAGAAAAAAAGAAAAATGTATGTATAAAAATTATAGGACCTAGATTTTGGCAAGGCATCTATCTAATTCAAAGTCCGCTTCTTGAACATTACTTCTAATTGTTTTTTTAACTGTTCTTGACCCTCTAAGACAGAGTAGAGCCGACCTAAGGATGGCAAAGGAGACTTTAGAACGTATCCAAGAGACGGTGGTGGCATAGTCCTCTCCTTTCTTCGTTGCGACTAGCTCTGCCAGCCTGTCATGGTATCTCTTGCACTCTTCTCCCATGCCGCCTGTTGTTGTAAAGACTAATGGTGTAAATGTTCCCTGTTCCACGTCTATCACTCTCTGCGTGTACAATGTCTTCTTGTCGTTCTCGTGCTGCTTGTATATCTGCTTGAGGTCCAGGTCTCTATAAGAATCAGCGTTGGGGTAACATACCCGTACATCGAAGAACGCTGACCTTTGCCTTTCCCAAAAACCTCTGGCATGGATATCTAGGCGAGTATCGGGAGCTCTGTTAGCTCCGCTTGGCAGTGACTCTCCATAATAATAATAATAATAATAATAATAATAATAATAATAATAATAATAATAATAATAATATCTGGCTGTCCCGAACTTGCAAAAACTGACTATCTAGAGAGGCACAATAAGGCAGCTACATATATCCACTGGAAAGCGTGCCAGCATCACAGTATTGAAGTCTCAGAGAGGTGGTACGAACACAAGCCCGAGACGGTTACCGAAAATGAAGAAGTCACAATTCTCTGGGATATGCAGATACATACGGATAGGGAACTCTCAGCGAACAAGCCCGATATAGTGATCAAGGACCATGCCAACCGGTGTTGCAAACGAGCTGCAAAAGATCGTCCTCCTAGGAACGGCGCACATACTGAGAAGGTTTCTGTCCATCAAATTAAACCCCTCCCTGGTCCAAGGCCCGGTTCTAGGAGACTGTAGGAAGCAATTCATAGCACTGAAAACGATAATAATAATAATAATAATAATAATAATAATAATAATAATAATAATAATAATAATAATAATAATAATAATAATAATGAATTACGAATTTATATTGCGCAGTTTCCATGACGAGATGATCAACTGCGCATTACAACGATGGATGAAATAAAATAACTAAATGATAAAATACGAATTACATCATGCGTTGTGTAAAATATTAAAAAACCTAGCTAAGAATAAAAAGCCTTACTAAAAGGTGCACCTTCGATAGTCATGCTAAAAGTAAATAAGAAAAACTCACATAGTCACCTAACTAAGAATGAAAAGCCTTACTAAAAAGATGCGTCTTTAAATTTTTTTTAAAAGTGTCTACAGTTTTGGCCATTCTAATTTCCAGAGGTAAATCATTCCAAAGTTTAGGCGCCGAAGCAACGAAAACACGGTCGCCCAGGGTTGTTAAAGTTTTAAAAGTCGGATGAGACAGCAGTATTCCGTCGTTAGATCGCAGTCCCTGTACCATTAACATAGACTGTGAGCACTCCCTCATTCTTTCCTTCGTCGATCTTGTAAGCAAACGCGAAGCCCGAGCGAGCGGAAGTCAAGTCGAGCGAGCGGAAAGAGGGACTGCAGTCTTTTCTCTTTGCGACGCGTTCAGATAACCCAGCCGTAAAAAGCTCCGCCCTTTTTGTCGCGTGGGCCAAAAATAAACTTTCGCGCGTTTGAGAATTTTCGAGTGATTATTTTGGTCTCTGTGGAAAGCCAGAAACCTCTAGGTTTTAGATTTTCTAATTGCCACGCACGAAATAATTTCAAGAAGTTGAATTCCATTTTTCCGTCAATGAATTATAAAATGGCGCTATGATGTTGTCCGTTTTCCAGTCATCGCAAATAAGATAATATTGTATTTGTCTTGCCGAAAAAAAATATTCTTAAGACTTAACTCGCGTTTTATTTGTTGTCTTACAATAATTATGGTCTCGATAGAAAGTAGCCTGCGTCGCAGACGTAACAAAACCACGGTTAGTAGCGTCTGCGAAGCAGCGCCAAATTCCTTGTTCTGTACCAGAATTTGAGTACGCGTTATGATTGGCTCGTCAACAAAAGGCTTTTGTTAACGAGCCAATCATAACGCGTACTCAAATTCTGGTACAGAACAAGGAATTTGGCGCTGCTTCGCAGACGCTACTAACCGGGGTTTTGTTACGTCTGCGACGCAGGCTAGATGGAAAGCTAGATCCTTGCAGTTTTGAGTTTTGCATTCGCTTGGGCGAAAATGTTCACAGAACATGAAAAAAAAAAATTCCGTGTACGAGTAAAACAGCGGTTGAGTGAGGATGTTACTAATAGCGGGGAACGGGAAACGGGAAACGGAGAACGGACAACGGACAACGGACAACGGGAAACCGGGAACGGGAGTCTGGGAACCAGTGTACAGCGGTAATAACCCTGTATTGTTGAACTCAGCCAAAGATTTCTTAAATATGGTCAAAATCTTTCCAATCGATGGCAGTTGACTGTGCCATACTTTGAGTACCAGGTCTACTTCAGTTACGCTACGTACAAGCTTCGGATGGTTCAAGCAAAAAGTAGGAAAAAATTACAAAGGTAGGAACGGCAATTAAATAACCCATGAAAAGATCTACCTGTGGTAATAACGTCGGCCTTTAATATGCGGAAAGGGCGTTAAAAATCGGCAAAATGTTCACCTTTCCGTACAGTTTAAAAACTGTACAACGCTAGAGCCCAGGACCTCCACAACCTTTGCACATGCGCAAACATGGGCTCAAAACTGGTTCCCAGACCATTTTTGTTTCCTTCTTCCACGATTTTGAAATTTTTTGCGAATTAAGGCTGTACACTGGTTCCAGACTCCCGTTCCCCGTTCCCCGTTCCCGGTCCCCGGTCCCCGGTCCCCGGTCCCCGGTCCCCGGTCCCCGGTCCCCGGTCTTCGCTATACGTAACATCTGTTGAGTGACCGCCGTTCCACAGAATAAACAAACAATGACCCTCTGTTTTCGAAAAATTCTAACTCTCGTTAGTTTCGTCGTAAAGGGATAATTTTGGTCTCTATGGAAAGCTAGAAAAGTGTAGTTTGTAGAGTATGTTTATATTGACGCCCACGAAATCAGTTCAAGAAGTTGACCTTCGGTTTTCCGTATTTATTACACCCATTTTGAAATCACTGGTGATCCTTGCAATCTGATTGGCTCACAACAGTGCAATTTATTCCCAAATTGCACCATTTTTAACCTAAATCGCATCCTTTCTGTAACTTATCAAAATGAAAGTGAAATAATACTAACTTATCAAATTTCATGAATAAACAAATATTAATATTGACAAAACACTGTGTGATTTCAAAATGGGTGTAATAAAGTGGTAATTGAACGTTTGGTCTGAAATCAGACTTGTGATTTCAAATCAAACTCCCGCTGCGCTCTCGTTCGTTTTTTTTAATCACCCGTATGATTTCAGACCAAATTGCACTCTACTCAATTCAATTACCATTATAAAATGAATGAAATTGCGTTCTCATGTTGTCCCTTTTCCTGTCAACGCAATATTTCTGTCGCCGAAAAAAATTATAACTCGCGTTCTATTTGTAATCTTATAATAATTTTGGTCTCTATGGAAAGCTAAAGCTTTGTAGTTTCTGTTTTTTTTAATTCCGCTTGGACGAAAATGTTCACAGAACATGAAATATTTTTTTCCGTGTACACCATTGCTGTCTGCTGTGTTTCATTTTGTCTGTCAACAGGTTGCCAACGACTTTTGCTAATCTAATTCTTCTGACAGCGTACATTGTCTGATTAGCCAATCGGAATTTTCCGTTGCCTGTGCAACGGGAAATTCGAACGCGTCGCAAACAGAAAAGGCTGCAGTCTCTCCATCTTTCCGCTCGCTTGCGCTGACTTCCACCCGCCCCAATTTCCGCTCGCTCGCACTTCGCGCTCGCCCACATGATCGACGAAGGAAAGAAAGAGGGACTGCTTGCAGTCTACCATTAACATGAAGCTGAAACATCACTTAAGTGAAAGCAAACACCAATTGCACTTTAACTCCGAGTCAATTACACGTCCAAAACTCTCAAGAAGCGTTTGACGAATAGAAGAAGGCTTTTCTTGGTAAAGATGATAAGACAAAGTGATTTGAGGATCATCGAGCAGTTGTTTAGCACTAGCTAGGCTTGTTAGACTATTTGTAACACACTCGCTCAAAAACGTTCAAAACTGATTCCCTTTCAGGTTGTCAAGAAAATCGCAAAGCCCTTTGTCCCTTCTGCAATTCAAATCCGATTCGCTGGCTTCAAAGGTGTCCTTGCACTCGATCCCACAATTCCAGGCAAGCAAGCTTTCTTTCGCCCAAGCATGCGCAAATTTGAGAGCTTTCACCGCAGGCTCGAGGTCCTTCAGACGTCTCGACCCCAGGCCGTTTACCTGAACCACCAGGTCATCATGTTGCTCTCCAACTTGGGTGTCCCGGATGAGGTGTTTATCGGTCTACAAAACGACATGTTGGAAAGGTTGGCAGGTGAGCAGGGCATCTCTGTTTTAAAAGTGGTGTAAAATTGTTGTATGAAAATGATGACGACGTTGACGACGACGACGATGAGTAACTTCTGTTTATTAATACTTTTTGACAGCACGTTTTGAGCGTCTAAAATAAGTTTCATATAATTAACAATTATTCACCAAAGTGGAGGTGAATAGTGGTGGATATTTACCGAGCGGCAAAGCGGCGTGGTAAATATCCACCACTTGCACCGACACTGAGGTGAATAATTGTTTTAGTATATACCACACAAGCTGAATAACTAGCGGACCAAAACATCACTTAATGTGTGACAATATACCAACAAGCGGTCGGAAATTTTAAGATCTCGCGCGTCGGCTGCTCGGAGGTGAATAGTACTTTGCTAATCACCTCGGAGTTAACCAATCAGAGCTCGTGAAAATCACGATTCACTTGTGTGGTATATACTAAGAACTATGTTTGGGTGTTGAATTGTGCAGAAATAATGCAGGCTTTGACCAGAGCGGGTAAAGTCATCACGGATATGATGGATGAGAAGGAGAAGAAGTAAGCTACTCACGGATTATTAGGAATTTTTCAATCCCCCTTCTCAGGCCCCTAACCCGCCCCCCCCTTCCCCACTACTACTCTTACTCTTGTCCATAACTCAGTTTGAACTCATATTTTGTATCTACCGTTTCTTACCCAGGGATGCTCGTAAATGAACGTAATGCTATCGAACTGCTGGGGACTGGAGCCAAAATGGGCGTGTCTTACCACATTATATCAAGTGCGGGAATACCGCTGACCACTGAGCCGTTTTTTAAGTCTTTGTTGGTCGCTATGTACAGAAATCACATCAACGAACTTCTTGCCCGCGCCCGCATTCTTCTGCCCCCAGCGGAGGCTCGTTTGATGATGGGTGTCATGGACGAGAGAGGTGTATTGGAACCAGGGCAGGTTTGTTTGAATTAGTTGTTGGGGGTATGATTTTATAGGTGAAAGTGCTGAGAGCTGAAATTGGAAACGAAACGAATATTTGTATGACTAAAGAGGACCACCGTATGAAAGCGCCGATATCTGCCAAAAACCGGCGAATGAAAACGATTGAACGATAGTAGAATCCCCTTCCTCTGGGATACTAGTGCGATGTACTGCAAATTGATATACGCCTGGTATACGAGGCAACTGGGACTATTGGTATTCTCTGATTGACTACGCTACTCATTATCTATTCTGCGATAGATAGTGAGTAACTATTGTCAATAAAATGGCGGCCGCTTCTCGGCGTTTTCGAAGTGTATGTGAGAAGAATTAAGATAATTTACTTGATTAGTTTTGAACGACTAGTAGATTTACACTAAAACAATTAGATTATTTGCTATCAATTTCTATGCGTGATAGCTGGTTTGGGATGAGCCCTCATCAGCTATCATGCGATAGAAATCTCGAGCTCATAATCTAATTGTTAAATAGAAAGCGAGTGGCCGTTTTAAACAATATGGCTGCCGCTTCTTCGCGTTTTCGAAGTATCTGCGACGAGGATTTAGATAGTTTACTTGTTTAGTTTTAAACGACTAGTAGATTTATACTAAAACAATAAGATTATTCGCTCTCGATTTCTATGCGTGATAGCTAATTCGGGCTGCGCCCTCATCAGCTATCATGCGATAGAAATCTCGAGCTCATAATCTAATTGTTAAATATTGTTTCACACATTTGATTTTCATCCCCTCAACTTTTACCGATCTCTCTACATCTTAATCCATTGGCCTTTCTATAGTCTCGCAGCGCAATTATCAATGTTAGTCAGCTATTACATCTACTAAGCAAAGCCGAAGTAACGCCTGATTCTATTTCAATAACGTTAGGTATTTGTGCAGTACTCCGTCGTTTCTAATCGTAAAGACCGCGAGGACCAGTTCAACATGAATGAAAGAGTTGTCCTCAGGGGACCGGTGGTGGTGACAAGAAATCCTTGTCTACATCCGGGAGATGTTCGCCAACTCGAGGCTGTCTATGCGCCCGAGCTCAGCCATCTTGTGGACTGCGTTGTTTTCCCACGTAAGGGATCTCGACCCCACCCCAACGAAATGGCAGGTAACTGTTTCCAAACATTTCCGCTAGCGTTCGATTGTCCACTATGCGTTAAGTGACGTAATGCGCGAAATCCGAAGACAGGGCATATCAAACTAGTTTCCAGAGTCCACTCTGAGGAAAGAAAAGTGTTCTGGTAACGATACAGTGGTTCTAAGCGCCTCATTGGCTGGAAATCCTGTCGTAACCAAGGCGCAGTCATGGAATAATTGTTAAATGTTTCCTCCAGTGGCATCCACCACACCCGGTGAGCACGATGATAGCCTGGGACCAGACTCCGCAGTGGAGTAACGAGCGAAAAGAAGGATAGAGACGAAAAAACATCGGCGAGCCACGTTCGGCTCACGTTTTTTTTTTTTTTTTTTTGTCGGCTCTTTCTTTCTTTCTTTTTTTTTTTTTTTTGCTCACACTTGTTATCACATTGCGGAGCCTGGTCCCAGGCTAGCAATATTAGTGGAGTGATTGTACTCCGGAAGAAGGACTGTTTGGCTTAACGTTGGTTGACGTTTCGCAAAACGGAGTCTTTGGACGCTGATGATGGCTTCTAATCAAGTTGTCGAAACGTCAGTTGCTGTCTACTGAAACAATTGTTCTCATTAAAATAGTGCTTCACCTTGTTATGACAAAACGATTTTGCTTGTCACAAAGACCATTTAGAGAATATCTTCAGCTCGAGGGTATTCTTCTGGTGAAGCACTAAACTCTTACAACAAAGTTAAAAGGAATGCAATACCAACCAGAGAGGAGAATCACTATTTCGATCTTTTCAATTGTAGGTGGTGACTTGGATGGGGACCTTTACTTTGTCTGCTGGAACAAAAGCCTGTTGCTAAGGAAACCTAATTTTCCGCCAATGGACTATCAGGCTGCTGAGAAAAGGGAACAAACTGAACCAATCACAACAGCCGACATGACCAAGTTTGTGACTGATTACATCCGGTGTGACCAGTTAGGGGTGATTGACAATGCGCATAAGGCTTTAGCTGACCAGGAAGAACGTGGTGTTAAGTCTGGGATCTGTCTTCATCTAGCAGAATTGCATTCTTTAGCAGTTGATGCACCCAAAACGGGAAAGTGGCCCCAAATCCCAAAAAATTTGAAGATCAAGAAATGTCCTGATTTCATGATGAAAAGTGATAAGCCCAGCTATCCCTCGGAAAAGATTTTAGGGAAGCTTTACCGACGCTGCAGGAAGTTCCGGGATACTGCCTCTGAGAAGTACAGCACTAAAATGCGCGTGGACAAGTCATTTTTGATTCAGGGATATGAACGGTTTCTTGAAGACGCTAGAAAGATGTTCCAGGAATACCAAGATAAGATGCACGGATTAATGCGTTTGTATGGCATCGAAAGCGAGGCAGAAGCTTTTAGCGGTTGCTTTCTGAAACTTCGCAATCGCTTGCGGAAGGAGAAGACTGAGATAGCAGAAATCGTTGGCGAGCTGGTCTTTGTCATGCGGTCGTACTTCCGACGTCAGTTCTTTGGAGACTTTGATGTTGACGGCCAACAGTTATTGGACAAAGCGGAGATCACAAGAGACATGCGTCTTAAAGCCTCAGCTTGGTACATGGTGGCCTACACGCATGCGCATGATCTTCCAGACGATTCAGACCAAGACCCAGTTCACCGAAAGCGATTGCTTGGCTTTCCATGGTTTATCAATGACGTCATGCTAGCTATCAAAAACAGCCAAACACAACCCCGCCCTTCGCCGGTGTTGGACGTTAGGACAACTGTGGGTGAGAGTCTAGTCAGACTTTTCAATGAAGATAAAACCTGGTTGCTGAAAGAGTTTAAAAAAAGAGTGATAACAAAGAATGCAATCGCTCGTCACCTGAAGCGCGCCCAGCCCGAACAATCAGTTATCTTGATTGGCTCCTCAGCCACGTTACTCCTCCATCAGAAGTCAGATTTGGATCTGTACGTCTTGTCACATGACACCCAGAGTAGCAGGCTGCATGAGAACCCAGTTTTAGCTTTGGAACAGGAGGGCCCTCCTATTCAGAATCAAGCAAAGGCACTCAATGTGCTGGTACCTTACTTAAAGGAAGACGAGCCGGAAAACTCAGGAGCGGGAAAAGAACCAGAAAAGCTGTTCTATAAAGTTCGACTGGTTAACAAGACGAATTTCCCGGTAAACACGATTTTTTCTAAGGTCATTACTTAAGCTAAACCTGCATTGTAAAACTGCTCGGTTTGAGCACACGAAACGAAAGAGAGGGTGAGAGTCCGGAGAATAGTTATGATCAAGTATTTGGTATTATACTTCAGTCCCCGTCTCCATATTCATTACATTATCATCGATCTGAACCTTAAGTGCTTAAGCAAAAGGAATTTGCATGTACTAAAGACGAGGGGGCACTGGGTGCTTAAAAGATTGTCCTCCTGGCCTTTTTGCCCGTCACTTAAATATGATTTCATTCATTCTAGGTACTTGCCTGCAAGAAGCCCACTGCAAAGTTGACAACTGAAACCAACTGTCCTTCTAGCTTTGTCTGCGATTTAAGTTCAAACCCAGAATGCTTATCAATGGCCATTTTATTGTCAAGCTACATAAAGACCTATCCACTTCTTCTTTTGGTACTTCGTCTCATTCACCGATGGTGCTGCGTGACAGGTCTGTCACGCAACAAAGCCGGGGCTGGAAACACGTCTAACATTCTGATCTCCATGCTTCTAGTTCAGTGCATGCGCAAGGGCCGTCTTCAAAACTTCAACGAAAATCACGTCGTCGAAAAGAAGCTACAGATCATACGAGGCAAAGGAACAGATGGTGATCTATACATGGAGTGGGAAGATGTGGTTCGTTTTCTTAACGAAGCTACCAAAGAGAACTCAAATGCTGCTCTCCTCGGAGAAATCCTCATGGAATTCTTCCAGACGCATGAAGCATCTTTTGGAAGGGAGGTTCCAGATCCCCTGGCACAAGTCCTACGCATGCGTAACTTTGCAGAGCTGCTGGACAAGGAGCACGTAGACCTGGTGAGAGAGCATATGCACCGTGCATATCAATTGTTAGCGTTGTATGGAGACGTACAAATAATGCTAGCCATCAGCGGGTCTGAAGATTACAATGTCATTTTCTTGTCTCCTCTTCTTTCGTCCTTCATGGCTGGTGTCGAAAAGAGCAAGGCTCAAGAAATTGCGAGGAAGACTGGTGCGAGAAGTGTCATAATAAGACGAAGTTTCCCGCGATCACGTAATTCTGCCTTTTTAGAGGTGAAGGGTAGCGAGCCCGCTGTCCGAGCTGTGGAAAAACAGCTGGAGAAAATTGCTGTACAAGCATCACGTGACCGCATGTCTTTGATGAGTGGCTGCTTTGTGGAAGACGCAAGTCTGCTATTGTTTGAAGACAGTCGGAACGAAAACGATCACGTGACTCTCACACCATATGATGGACCATGCCACCAGACACATGATAACCTTGCACGTCATGTTGCCTTGGTAACGACGCCCACATCCGGTGATTATCCGTTTCGACGCTTCACAGAGAAATTCTTCCAGCAACTTAAGGTAATTTTGTAGTAATAAAAAACACACCGATAAGCACAAGGACGTCTTTGCTATCAGTGAAGGTATCTTATTATTGTCTAAACTTTCCCTTCGAACATGTCAATCATCTTTATTAGGCCCGGTTCAAAGGTGGAACTTTTCATGTACCGAACCTAATTTCAGTATTAAGTACATGAAAAGTTCGACGTATGAATCAATTAAGATCAAAAGATTTGTATTCGTGTCGACACTACCTTTCTAGGTCAGTCGAATAGAACGGCAAAAGTTCGATACCGATTCAGACGGGTGTCGGTAAAACACCGACTCGGGACCGGGGCCGGGTCCGGGTCCGGGGCCGGGGCCGGGATGTTGCGTTTTATAAAAAAAAAAGTTATATTAAAAAATTAAAAATAAAGAAATAAAGTAAAGATATAAAAAGTAAAATAGATAAGTAAATAGTTAAATTAAGTAACTAATTAGTTTTTCAATATTCTTGGGACGTATGAACTGATTAAATTGAACGCCCCTGATGCTGAAAAGGAAAAATTGAAATGGACAACAAATGCGTAACGCCACTGTAACTGAGATGTCACGTTTATTTGCTACTTCATGCTGGTAGATGCCGTGTTTTTCGCTCGTGTGTCATCGTATTTTTGGCGTATATGGTGCCGTTTCTTGTATGTGGTCACCCTCAAAAGTACCATTTGCCTGAAACGGATAACACGCAAGGTATTAAAAGTTATCTCTAGTCTATTATATAAGCATATTTGGAATCGATAAAGTTGACTTTTTCAAAGGTAGCATGCGTCTGAGTTGATAAATTTTAAAAGCCTTTCGAAGCAAACAAAAGCCTGTTGGCGTTAAGGTGCATGGGATGTTGATGGAAAAATTAGTTTCTGCCGTTGTTGAAATGTCACGAACTGAGATGATCACATTTAGTTTATGACGTACGGTTTTCGATTGTAGTATCGATACACGAATATAGTTTGCAATCGACACGATGAAAAGCGCTATCATATTTTTGGGTTTTAGGTGTCTCCCGGGAATACACAGTCCACCGGCTCACAAGAATAAGATGTGAAACGCAAAATTTGCTTTCCTTTTCTTAAAACCATTTAAACCATGCTTTTGCATATTCAAAATTAAAACTTTACTGAAGTCATTGAAAGAGTTCGAGTGGCGCGTTTTGTTAAAACGAAGAATATTTCTCATTGCAACCTTGTGTTTACATTGTGGCTACACGAAATCAAACCAAAAGGAAAGAAGCCGCCTATTACATTGTAGTTAACCAGCAACGCGTAGTGTACTCCTATAAGTGTGGTTTGTGCGATGCAAACCATGTCGGGTATACGTGCCGACACCTCTATCAGCGCGTTGAGGAATACAAAGGAACGTCTTCCATAGGCCATGTTCTAAACGAGTAAGGGCCTGGGAACGAGTTTTTAAAATTTATCAATTGGAAAAATTGTTTCCACTGCATGAAAGAGCATCTCAAAAATGGTAATCTAACGAACTGAAAAAAGGAGCTGAAAAAAATGCGTTTGAAAATTGTGAAAATTAGAGACTGTTTGGTTTGGAGGGACACACTCTACGAAATACAGACATTTATATGGGACTTTTTTAAGTTTTAAATGCATGTTCTCTGGCGGCTTTTCAACTAAACATATTCAAACTTGCTGAAACTGCTTATTTTGAGATACCCTTTCATGTGACAATCGATTTAGTTCAGTTTCATTGATTTTCAATGAAGTATTGGGAATCACATTAAAGAGCAACATGGAACAGTCCCAAGTGACATTTATCTTGATTTTAAGATCTTAAGAAAGTGCCAAAGTAAATTCGACTGCCGGATATATGAAATGCTCTTTATAAAGGAGCTTAAGCCAACTTTGAACAAGCAGACAGATTCAATCCGTGCAAAGTTATTTATATAGTTTTTTTACACTTGCATTTTAGCGCATGTATTTACATATTTTATCGTTAAACATTATCACGCCCTAATTTGTACTTATATATGTATATTTCATTCGCTTTTTCTTCAACTTGAAAATGATCTCAGGGAGATCGAAACATCGCTAGTTTTTATTCTAAACTTTTAATTTTTATATCTTTACTTTATTTATTTATTTTTAATTTTTTAATATAACTTTTTTAATACATAAAACTGTAAAAACGAACGATAAAATCCGACGTTTCGGAGTAGTCATGACTCCATTATCAAGGAAAATATAAACGAGATCATGTAAATTACAGCATTTAAAGCGATTTTGGCGCGAAAAAATTAACATAAGAGGGTGCGAAGATTATAAAAATACTTTCGCACGAATGGAGTCTGATTGCACGTTGAGATTTGGCTTTAAAGCTCTTATAAAAAGCATTTCGTACACTAAGCAGTCAAATTTAGTTTTGCATTTCTTAAGCACTTGGAAACGCTTTAGCAGGTCCTGAGGCATTGTTCCGTGCATGTTCTTGTAGTGTTTGGCAATGGCGGAGGATTGTTGTTTGTGTCCTTTTACACGATTATGTAAATGTCCGCGTGTGTAACCTACATAACCCGCATTGCACAGGTCACATTGAAAACCATAAACAACACACTGCTGATTTACAATTGGTGGTTTTGTTTCTTTGACATTAAGTTCTTGTTCAATTTTCCGGCTCGGATGGTGGTATGTATTTTTAGGCTCAAATCATTAAGTTGTTTCCTCACACTATCCGCTGAGATTTGGTCTTTGAATGGTAAAACCACTCGAATCGTGTCATCTGTCTCTTGAGATGGTGATAAAGGTTGCTGCTGATCGCAAACCTTCGAGTCAACGAAACTTTTGATGGTAGAATTAACAAGATGTTTAGGATACTTCAGCCTTGAGAATACTGTTTTCAAACGGTCACATTCATCGGAAAAATGTGTCCAAGATGAAGACAAACGATGTGCTCGATCAAGCATAGTTCTCAGTAGACCCCTTTTATACCGATTGTCAACATGACTCTGATAGTGCAAGAGTAGACCTGAATTTGTGGGTTTCACGTACACCTTTGTCTCAATTTGCGGCGATCGATTCAGTAACTGGATACCCAGAAATGGGAGCATTCCATTGCATTCGGTTTCCATCGTGAATTTTACGGAGGAATGTGCTCTGTTGAGCGTGTCCAAGAAGTTGGATGTTTTATTTTATTTTATTATTTTTTTTTTAAAACGCAACACCCCGGCCCCGGCCCCGGCCCCGGCCCCGACCCCGAGTCGGCGTTTTACCGACACCCGATTCAGACGTCGAACTTTTCATGTGCCGAATGTAATGCCGACATTACGTATACATTAAATAAATTATGTTTTGCTCACAATTCTGCACGATTTACGTACGTGAATTCCGCAAATTTAAGGCTTGAATTCGCACAACACGTTTGGAAAAGAGAATAGTTCGCGTTCCTCTTGATTTAAAACCACGACATATTCATGTTTAAAATGTAAAGAGTAATTTTGTGTGGTATGCTCTGTATAGTTGCAGGAAGCCTCAATGCTGGCGGTATCGGTGACATTTTGCCGAATTGGGAAGGGTTCAATTCGGTCTAGGATGACATTAAATGTTTCTCGGAATACTCTGAAACATTTCTTAAATCGTTCATCCCATGGGTATTACAAACATTTTTCCATCGGCCAGTATTTCTTGTTAGACGACGACAAGAACGAACTGGACGAGGAAAAGTGACTTTCCTTTGGGAAATTAGCAGTGACAAAAGGAAAGCCAAATTCAAAAGTTGGTTTTCCCCAGCAGCGAGGTTGTTTATCGTTAACTGCATCATGAGTCGCCTTCTTCTACCCTCCTTGATCGCATTGCATGGAAAACAAGCTCTCCAATTCCGTGATTTGTCTATGCCGCATTTTTCCCGCCATTTTGCCAACCAATAGCAACTGACCGCCATAGAGTTATTATCCACTTTTGCAATTGTGTTCGACTTAATTAGGTTCGACGTTTGAAGCAAATACCGAACTTAATAGTATTAGGTTGGGTACATGAAAAAATCGACGTTTGAGCCAGGCCTTAGGTTCTTTCGTTTTTGAATATTTTCTATGACCTAATGTAACCAGTTGTTTAATTTTCTTATTTACATTTTTAGGTCCTTGAAAGAGACTATGATATCCAGATTCATGGTCATCTTGAATTTGCTGTTCACTTTGGACGAGTCTACTTGTTCAGCGTGCCACATGTGCTGTTGGAGGACAGTGACTCCGTTACCATAGCAATGCTGCGAAAATTGGAAATGAGAACATTGGCGTAAAATCCATTAGTTCAAGCCAATGAATCGAATAACTTACGGTCGAAATTTAAAATTCATTTTAATAGGTCATTGCTATTGTGATGATGCTGAGTTTTGGGTAAAAGAAGAAAAAAAACGTTTTGAAGAATTGTCTTTTCGCAGACGTATCCTGTATGTGTATCCACCCATCTGCAGTTTTTCCGCAGTCAGAGATAATTAATACTAGTTCATGTGCATAGCAGAGCAACCCACCTTCCGTTGTTAGAAACAAGATTATTATAGGGAATGTCTTATTAGTGTTTTAGGTGTCATTGGTGGAGCAGGGTTGGCGCAGTGGTGAGAGCGCTCGCCTTCCACCAATGTGGCCCGGGTTCGATTCCCGGACTCGGCCTCATAAGTGGGCTGAGTTTGTTGGTTCTCTACTCTGCTCCGAGAGGTTTTTGTCCGGGTACTCCGGTTTTCCCCTCTCCACAAAAACCAACATTTGATTTGATTTGATTTATTTAGAGTTGAGTTGATTTCATACATGTGAGGCACATTTGAAAATTGTATAATTGAATTTGCGCCATATAAATAAATATTATTATTATATTATTATCATTGGTGTCGACGACACAACAGAGAAATATAGATATTTAGTTAGAAACTCCCAAAAAGAGATAAATGACATACAAAGTAATCTCAAAAGCGAATTGCTACTTGGAAGTCACTATTATTAATATATGAATATTATTATTGTTATTCACTTCTTCAAAAATAGTCTTGTAAGTGGTATCATACTTGATGAAGCTCGATCGTTCCGGTGATGAGTACAGTCCTGACCAGGACTGTTTGTGGTGCCATTCACTGTCGACGTTTCAACAGTCTCAACGGAAGTCATCATCAGAGTCGAGTGATTTGTGTAACATCGCTAGATGGCATAAATTTTCTAGCCATTCACCTATCACGCCGTGATTTTATTCGTCGTTTGTCAGTTAAGCCTTGTTGTTATTGGCTGCGAAGACTATAAACAGTGATTGGTGCGTTTCGATCCGTATCCGTGCGTATCGATATTGAGTTATACCGGCAGTACTAACTACTTTCAACATACCGTGGTTTTAGAAAGCTGGATTACTAACTTAGAGCAGACTACACCATCTATGAAGTTTCTAAAGTTTTTTTTTTCAAAGGGGCAGGCTGGATTTACTTCAAACCTTGAAATTTCTTCTAGGTTTCTGTATGACTAAAACTGATCAAGAAATGATGTTTGACGATATTTTACAGTGGCGACAAGGCGTATACTAAACGATTTATAAGAGTTGTGATTTTGTTGGATTTTTTTCCAAAGAGTTACGTAAGGCTATAATTTTGGGTCAAAACCACAATTTTTTTTCTTTGTGTATATCTAAAATGTGTCAAGAATTGACTGAAGCTCTGCAAGCTATCTCTGTGCATCAGGTGTGGAAGGATTACAGCGAAACTTGTCAAAAGACTCTTGTCATTCATCTTTCTTTGCACTGCTAAGGCTTTCAGCGTTTCTCAACAAAACTGCATTGATTTCTCCCCAGAGAACTTCAAACGCAGAATCAGATAACTCCATGGTCGTGCCGTGGGCATGAACTTTATTGCGATAATATTTAATTCATAGCAAGTCTGCCTCAAGAGAAAGATCTGTGCTGATTCGTAATTTGTCCCAACCAGTACAAGACTTTGTGAGGCTGCAGATCTTCCTGAACAATTTGAAAAGTAAGGTGATGTCAAAGTCAGTTGACTTTCCATACATTCCAGGTGATGGGTAGAGCTGATTCCATTCTAGTTGGGTTAAGACTTTTCTGCAGTCTCTGAGCCATTGCAGGTATGCCTCTGTAGCAGGATCATCAAGCTTTCCTGGGAGAGCAGCTGGGGGGTAAATAGAATCAAATGTGTCTCTTAAAAGTGTAACTCCTCCACAGATCGGTAGTTTGAAGGAGCACTGTCACCGGGATTTATGCTGTTTTTGGTTCAATTCTGCCAAAATTACTGTCTTTTACCTGTTATCATGCAAAAAATGCTCCTACAGAATCAGAAAGATGAATTCCAATGAAATTTTAGCAGGGAGAGCTAACCATAATAATTTTGGGGTGCTTTTTCAATGCATAGCTTGAAATTTTGAAAAAACTGGCAAGTTTTTTCAAATTTCAATCCATTTCCATCCTCATCATCTTTGATGGAATACAGGAGTTTATAGTGTCAATGCAGTACTACAGTCTGGCAGCAAAACTAGGCCATTATTTTAAGGTTTCCACTGATTTATTGGCAGTTTTAAGCTTTGTAAAGTGATGGTGCAATAGCGTGACAATGCCCCTTTAAGGTCTTGGGACAAAAAGTTCTAAGTAATACATAATATATGAGCGGGAGACCTTTATGGTTATTTAAAACGGCGAGCCGCAGGCAAGCCGTTTTAAAGACCATAAAGGTCGGACGCGAATATTTTATCTTACTTATGAAACGAAACAATAGATTGTGTTTGTCGTGTTTTCAATGTTAATCATTAGGGATCTGTATCAAAGTTAATGCATACTAATTAGCGGAGCAGGACTCTTTTATGCAAGTGTTTAGAGAGGTATACATGTGACTCAAATACTATACCCGTAGATTGGTCGTTAGCCTTATGAATTATTAATGAATTTTACTATTTTATTTTAAGAGATCCGTAGCAGTATGTTTCGAACTTCCGGCCTAATTTTTTGGAGTCTTTGATCCGCGAATGAACATATTAAAATAGACATGAAACAAACGGTACCTCACTCAGTGAGATGTCAATAAGTAATATATCTATCATGTAGATAATTTGATCAGCTGTTAGACAAAATCACCTTTTGTCTTTCGCCTCAACTTCAGCTTGGCAATATAAGCTTACGCTTAAGTGTGGTTGTACCCAATATTCCCGTTTTACTCTGCCCGTTAGCGAGCTTTGATTTCCCTTACAATCCGTGAATCATACTGAGATAGCTCTACTGAACTATCACCTACAGGTCTCACATGCCAAAGCACAGATAAAACACTCTTAAGTCTGAAAAGGAAACGTCAAATAACAAGACAGTAGCCTTCAAAGGCGTAATTTGGGTTGGACGTCTTTTACAAGGAGACTGGGGGAGAAGCAAATGTGACCAAGGAGGGTGGGTTGCGAGTAAGCTGCGGGGTGGGTATAAGGGTGGGTAAAGCAGTCGCGTTCGAATGCACATGTCATCGGCTGCCCCGTGGGGTCGACCCCCGGGCTAACCCGGGGGGTTGTAAAATCAGTCAAGCAAATCCTGGGTGAGGTGTCTCTCAACAGAAAATCCCCCTGACAAACTCGTGACTTCCCCCACCCCCTAGTCTTTGGTCGTAAAACAATTTCGTTTTTTCCCCCACCCTCGGACAAAGAATCCCGCCCATCTCTTTGTATTCCCCCACGTATCTCCCTGGTTGGCCCGGGGATCGACCCCACGGGTAAACCGGTGACATGTGCATTATAGGGAGCGGAGACCGGAGGGGAAGAAATATGGTTTCCCTTGAGCAATGTTTTAATGTTATATATATGAGTACATTTTCTTGAAAGTCCCTTAAGTAATCTTTAAACATTGAAATATTTTCATAATGGAAGAAAAAGCCAGCAGCGCATCTTAGTTCGATCGCCTAGTGTTTTTTTCCCGTCTGCCCCTTCCTCCCCGCCTTTGATGCTCTCCAACTCTCCACAGATGGCGACCCTAATAATGAAAAAAACGCCTGAAAAAAAACGCTATAAAACTGACAAGAAATATTTTTTGCAGCGGACGAAAAAGTGGAGGAGTCTGGGAACCAACGGCGACCAGCAAACGGGTGGGAAATAAGCACTGAAATAATGTGCATTCTCCCACTTCCTTCACTTCCTTCGCTTCCAGGCGAGTTTTTCCGAGAAAAAGTTCTAGGAAATGATCGCTCACAAAGGCTAAATTATCGAAAGTGCTGACTTGAAGTGTCAAGGAGGGAAAACTTCAAACAGAATCAGTTGTTTATTCCCCTTTTCCGGTAAAGGAAGTTCTTACTAAAGATGGAATGTAAGTCATTGTAAAGGAAGCGCGAAGACTGCCATCAAGGAAGTGAGTCCTGTTATTATTTAGTTTAAGGTTTATGTTGCCTCGCTAAAGGAATGATTCTTCATCCAGCTAAGCTTACTGTATTTTCATGGTCCGATAAAAGGGTTTTGGTAGGAATCAATGCCATAAATTTCATGGAATCTGGCAAATGGTTTCTGCTGTGAAGGAATGCGGATTATAAAACATAAGAAAAACTACAAGCGTAATGCACATGTCATCCTCTTCCCCGTGGGGTCGATCCCCGGGCCTACCAGGGAGATATGTGGGGGAATACAAAGAGATGGATGGGATTCTTTGCCCGAGGGTAGGGGAAAATCTTGACATTGTTTTACGATCAACGATTGGGGAGTGGGGGAATTCACAAGTTTGAAAAGGATGTCACAGGGATTTTCAGGTGAGAGACACCTCACTCAGGGGACTTTGTCTTCAGAGATTCCCCGACTCCCCGGGGAAATTCATCAAGTTTGCTTGACTTATTTTACAATCCCCCTGGTTGGCCCGGGGGTCGACCCCACGGGGAAGCCGATGACATGTGCATAAACCGTACAAGATAACAAGTTACTAGTAGCAGATTATTAATGTAGTAGCAGATTACTGTTATACAAGATAACACTACAAGCGAGCGAAATAAACAACCTTTTGCATTTTTATCTTCATCACGTAAAAGACATTTTAAAAATGTATCTGCTTGCATGTTTTCAGCTCGGTAGCGTGCTTTGTTTTGAAAATAGAGCAGTTTCAATCGTGAATGTTTGAAAGCTCAACAGGGACAAAAAAGCCTTTGAGATAGCTAAAGTATGAAACATACACTGTATGTTTTAACTCGTTTCAGACAGCCATTGTGGAGTCCCTCAGAGGGATGCCAGGATGGTGTTTCCATACCAAATGCTATAATTTTGAGTGGTACATTTTGCCAAATAACTCGAGTACGGGATATTGCACGGCCCTGAGACTTTGGCATGTTGTTTATTTATGCACATGTCATCGGCTTCCCCGTGGGTTCAACCCCCGGGCTAACAAGGGGGATTGTAAAATCAGTCAAGCAAACTTGAGGAATTTCCCCGGGGGGTCAGGGAATCTCTCTAGACAACGTCCCCTGGGTTAGGTGTCTCTCACCTGAAAATTCCCGTGACATCCTTTTCAAACTTGTGAATTCCCCCACCCCCTAATCTTTGAACGTAGAACAATGTCAAGATTTTCCCCTACCCTTAGGGCAAAGAATCCCGTCCATCTCTTTGTATTCCCCCACATATCTCCCTGGTAGGCCCGGGGGTCGACCCCACGGGGAAGCCGATGACATGTGCATTATCACTCTTCTATAATATCACAATTTCTCGACTTTATCTATTGAATGGTTGATGATTTTATTATTTTACTTGCGTGACTGAAAATGCTCTATACATATGGAGGTTTCATTTCTGAGATGCGGTAAGCCTCTTTTTGTCAAAGCGAAGCTCTGATGTTAAGTTTCCATTCACTACGTTGTTTTTACTGAAAAATTCTTTGTCTTGGACCAGTTCAGTAAGAGATAAATACCGAGAACAGAGGTATTAATCCATGTACATCCCGAGGGCCATACATGGATTAATACTGATGTTTGAGGTATTTATCTGATCTGACTTATTTCATGATATTATTCATGAGGGATCTTTATATAACGATCCTTTGTTCAAGGGGCCAAACACCGGCTAATTAGTACAGTCACACCTTCGTCGGATCAAAGCAGATACAATGAAAGCAACCTGATTCCATTGGTAGTGAAAAGGTGTCATTAAAGCGTGAAGTTGAGCTACAAGAAGAAACCACTTGTAAATTTTCTAAGGGTTGTGATGAAGCTGGAATTCTTGAAACGAAACCTGTGACATTTAACCAGTGTACCTTCATAATGATATCTCGAAAGACTGGAAACTTAATTACATGAAAAGAAACATGTATTTTCTCTCTATATTGCTGGTTTGCAAGTGACGTCACGACAGCCATGTTGGAGATCAAGAACAATGGCCTTTCTCTCCGCTGGGAACTAAATTCTATTTTTATGTAAATTCTTCGAAAAAAAATCTATTGTTTTTAGCTCCAACATGGCCGCCCTGTCACGTAGTTGCAAACCAAGAATTGTTTGTAGTGAAGTACATTTGCAGATGACATTATTCTTGAAAATTTAGGCTGAAATTTGTCAAGACATGAGGAGCCTAGAGTAGCTCAAGAATTCACAGCATGTGTTCCTTCCCAAGCATTACTGTTTAGGTGATCATATTCCAGTTTTGCGGTTAGTACATTCACCACAGAGGTGTTAATGACTTAATGAGCTATGAGAAGGTAAATTTCTGTCGCTAAAATTGCTGTTAACAAAACTTCCTGTCAAGTGAATACCTCAGGTCACAGAGGTTTTGGGAAGAAAACAAGTTCTTTGCTGATTTGGAGACAAACCGAGGTTTTGCTAAAACTTAAACTAACACTTTGCTAGTCGACATTGATCAAATTGACTGAACAAGACAAATTTGGCTCAGCACTGATGAGATTTTATAAGCAGAAGCCTGGTTAAAAAAAGGGTGAGGGGACATGCTATGTTACTTAAAAAACGCGCACTCTTCAGATAAAAGATATTTTTTGTTCCTTTGTTTGATGTGTCAATGACAGTTTTAGAGTCCAGACCTCTCTGTTTACTCTGTTCAATGATGGCGGACGTCGATCACTTTCTATCGCGGGTACCTTCTCCTTCACTTTCAAGAGTTGCCGGCGATGCATTGGCCAATGGAAAGCACTGGTATGTAGTAATTAAACATTTGTGTGGGTCTAGGCTGAAACCAAATGAAATTTTTCGTCATTTTCCGAACGAAATCCGAGAAATCTAAAGCCTGCCACTTTTTCACGAGACTGTGACTTCCAGCCATTTGTTTGTACTTTCGTCGTTTGGCCTTTGCGCTGGCTTTTTCTGTCAACGAAGCTGGATTTTTACGTTTGAACAAATTGCATCTGTTATTAACACGCTCAATGGAATTGAATTGGACTCTGGCTCGGTATGCAGTTTTAGTGAGATTAACAAAACAGGAGTGCTCGATGGAGCCGATCTGCAAAATAACCGCTCTGCAGGCCGATTTTGGGCTGGCTGGGAAAATGTTTGCTGAAATAAAAATCTTGCTGGCAGTGTTATTTTAACGAAATTTTGCTAGAATTTGTGTCCGTAATGAGTCTTACTGGCTGTCAGGAATCAAAACACGTCATTTCCGTACATGCGCTTCGTATTTTGGTGGATTTTCATCTGCGAGAAGATAGGACTTCGGGGAAAAAACTAAAAGTAAACAACACGGGATACAGATAGAAGCCAATTGCCCGTCTTGGGAACGATCTGACATCCGAAATAAACCATTTGACTTATTTTCCCTAAAAATTTAGTTAAAATTAATACTTAGCTGGGTGGGTATTTTTCTTCCTTACGCGACTGCTGGCTGGCAAACTGGAAAGATTCCACCCGTGCTGGCTGGCATTTCGTGTTTTGTGGCATTTTCAGCTTTGCTGGCTCGTTGAGAAACGACATGCTCTTAGCTGGCTGGGATTTTTATTTCTCAAACGTTTTGCTCGCTGGCATTGAAGAGCGGTTATTTTTTCCCTAGGAAAGTTAAATATTAACGAAGATTGACAGGGGGACACTCAGCTAGTGTTTAGTACATCGTACGATAAAAATTCTCAGAAAAGGTCGTTGGGTACTCCTGACAAAAGGAGACTCAGCAGGAAAGGTCAGACAGACTTTTAATAAATTATCTTGTTCTGTTATAATCAAGCATTTTCATTTGAGTTGTGTGGAGGCAGCAATAATAAAGTAAACCCTCTTAACACTGGTAACACAGTGTTACAATCAAAATTCCATACAAAGGGAAGTACAGGTACTCATTGCAATTTTTGAAAATGCTAGATCATCAGACATGTGTCTTTTAGTTTTTTAATCATTAATTATTTTTATTAATTATATTGTTGGCAAAATGGCAAGTTACTTTTTTCCACAGTGTAAAGAGCCTGAAATATTAACTTTTGAGGAAATTAAAATATTCATAGTCAAATTGGCACGAATTGCTCAAGCTGATTAAGTAGCTTGGATTAACTTTGCAGTTTGTAGTTACCATTGATTATAAAGCGCTCTACCTCTTGTTAAACAGAACAGAATGATGATAATTAAGCCTTCATTCTTGGTAGCCTGCATAGCTGGTGGTTTTGTTTATTTTTGGGGAACCCCTGAGCGAGTGGCACACCCATAAGGAGATTGGAGCTCATTTTTGCGGCTTTGCCACTTGCTCGTGCACTCCTTAACAAAATCCCAGCTATGCAGGTTATGTTCTTGGTGGCAAGAGGTATGAGACAGAACTCTTCATTGTGATACTTTAAGAGTAGGTAAAAATGACTTAATCTTGTTGAACAAGGTTAGTGTAGTACTATTACTGCATGAGAATTTTAAAAAGACGGCTTTCCTTCAGGTAAATATACTATGTAACTTTGCTCAATATATTCATTTTCAGTTAACAGATTCTTTCTCAATGCATTTAAATAGTCAACCAATGTCCAATGTCCTCCACCTTGCTTGTTCGCAGCTTAATTTCATGGTCATCTTGAATATGATAATCCATGGCCCCTACATGTTTAATCAACTGTTAACATGGTGAGGAGTGAACCTCAGGGTATTACTGATTGTACTGATTGGAAATGCATTTTGTTATGACACCTTTAATTAATGTCTTTCAACCCTCTTCTTTTTTTTGTCTGGATCTTTTGAGCTATTAATTTTCTGTCCTTAGTACTTCTTCTGTACTTAGCAAGAACTAAATTTTTGTCTTAATCTTCCTTGTGCCCTAATTGGCAGTGTATACCCAAGGGTTCAGTTAATTCTGCTGTAATCTTCCCCTGTGCCCTTATTGGTAGTGTATACCCAAGGGTTTGGTTAATTCTACTATAATCTTCCCCGTGCCCTTATTGGTAGTGTATACCCAACTGGGTTCAGTTAATTCTGCTGTAATCTTCCCCTGTACCCTTATTGGTAGTGTATACCCAAGGGTTTGGTTAATTCTGCTGTTATCTTCCCCGTGCCCTTATTTGTAGTGTATACCCAAGGGTTTGGTTAATTCTGCTGTAATCTTCCCCATGCCCTTATTGGTAGTGTATACCCAAGGGTTCGGTTAATTCTGCTATAATCTTCCCCGTG
>JAEMWC010000119.1:115000-242500 GCA_016490735.1 Pachyseris speciosa | reverse complement strand
AGTTGTATTGTTTCAAACTTTTGAGGTGTCTTTCAGGTTATTTCCGTATCGAGTAGGCTAGCCCTCTACCTCAATGATATATATCGGTCTTTTTCAAAACGACCTTTTCATTTTGTAATTGCTGTAAAAAGAAACAAAAACAATCAGAACCGAAATATTACGATCATTAACAAGAACAAGAATTCCTGGCTGGTTACTAGCATTGCATTCTTTTCAGCTTAGCAATGTTTGTCAACTGAGTAGTAAACATAACGAGCTGATATGTCAATGTTCTGCTGTGAGAAACTAGTTTAAACACGTGGGACTTCTGATGCAAAGCACTGAGCCAGGGCATCACGGACATCTGTAGCATCTGCTCTTGCCGCTTCGTCAGCAATGACCAACTGAGATGGTTGACCAAACGGAATTACGGCCGGCTGCCAGTTGTCTAAGAAGGCATTGTTTTGTAGCTCACATATGTTGTGCAATATACAGGACGCTACAGTAACATTGACAAGCGTTTCCACCTGCTTATTCACTCTCTTCAAAAATTTCTGGAAACGCCCTTTCCACCTTCCGAATGTGTTTTTCACTGTCATTCTTGCTCGGCTTAGCATGTAGTTGAAATGTCTTTCAACATTCGAGGTGTTTGCATTCTCTGGGTACCCCTTGACAAGCCAGGAAAGGAGTGGGTAAGCTGGGTCACCGAGAAGGAGAGGCTGTATGTTGCAACCTTGAATGGTCTCACTGACGTCACTACCAAAAAGGGTCTGTTCATCTCCTTTTTTGTAAAAACCTGAATTGGAAAGTATTCTTGCATCGTGGACGCTTCCCGGCCAACACACAACAACATCCCTAAAGAGGTACTCGCAGTCTACAACAGCTTGCAGAACGATACTGTGATAGCCCTTCCGATTCACGTAGTCAGCATGACCAACAGCTGGAGCAATAATCGGGATGTGAGTACCATCGATTGCGCCTGTGCACATAGGAAATTGCCACTTGCTTTTGTAGATTCGCATGATCTCATTTAGCTCTTCCCCTTTTGGAATCGTAATGAATTTTGCTTTCATGTTTTGGACAATGACAATTGATACTTCCTTTATCCAGCTGCACACAAATGCTACAGATACACCGAAAAGATTTACAATAGTGCGGTATTCTGCTGTAGAAGACAAATAATACAGAAAAACAGCAAGTCTGCGACTTGCACTAACAGCTCGGCGCACTGTGGTATCTCATCGCGTTATTTCACCCTCGATCTCGTTCAAAATGAACTTAAATGTATCTCTCGTAACTCGGAAATTCTCATACCACTGTTGATCATCAAACTGCGTGTCTGCCATTTCAAACCAGGCCTGATGACTCGGTCTCATCCACAAGCTTCTTTCTCGAAAGCTTTGACAAGCCACGTGCGCCATTATAACAAAAACCAAGGTCTCTATCTGTCTTTTCCGTCTGAGTTTTCCTTGGAGATCTCGATAACTTTTCTCCCTGAATCGACTCTTAACGTTTTGATGTAAGGCACGTTTCACGCCTAACGCGCGATGCAAAATGATTACTTGTTGTCTATCCGCCATTTCCCGGGAAAAAAACAGACAGAAATTAAAGAGTGCCAATTAAAAATTGGAATCGTGCCCAGCAGGAGAAAAATCTTTAGGTTTTGGTCGTGTAAATGGGTAGTGCCGTGCCGAAATGGTTTAAGCACGGTGCCAAAAATTTGACGTGCCGTGCCGATTTTTTAGCGCGTGTAAATGGGGTTAAAATGTCACGAATAAGCAATTGCTAATCATGTCTTGTCTGCCAACCAAATACTAATACTGATATTGATACTGATGCTAATGCTAATGCTAATGCTAATGCTAATGCTAATAACTCCAAAAAGGGTAATAAGATGATGATGATGATAATGATTAACTCCGTTGTCCGAAGAAAACGATAAAAAATGGATTCGTGTCATTTGTTTGTATGGAATCTGGATAATCTGCTACTATAATTGTTTTGGTTTTTTCTTACTCTAATCAAGAATTTTGGTACGGACCAATATTTCTTTCCAGAAAGGCTATAAAATTTCGGTCAGCGATGTATTCACGGTCTCCAATTGCCGCACGTGGAGTCACAGTCCATTGTGGAGGATGTCGAACAGAGCTGGCTGCGAGAGAAATACTCATGTTGGCCACTTTACCACCTTCACACGTGCATCTTGCTGTGAAAGAAGGAAATGAAGAAGAGGCATACACAAAGCTCAACAAGGTCAAAACTTCCGACGAAAAAAACGCACAGTACTGCCCTTTCAAAGTTTATTGTCGAGATCACCGATGCAGAAAACACGTTGGTTACGTGAAAAGGCTGTTGTCTCGAGAGTTCATCTGTTATAAAATTGACAATGTTTACATCGCCAACAACGGGGAAGAAATCAGGGCGAAAAAAGTGTCGAAAGTTCGTGACAGACTTGAAAAGGAATGTCGCATTCAAGTTGTAAACTTAAGCAAAAATGACGAAGTCCTTTCTCTGTCTCCTTGTCCACGAGACTGCCCCGTTGTTTATTGTGATACCCGCGGGCTAACCCATACCTCGCGGGAAATCGATTCCTTGACAAGTCAGAAACCACGTAACTACCAACGTGAGATGTTCCTTGAAGCCATGCTTGGGAATACGCTGGTTTACTTGCCCACGGGCTCGGGTAAAACCTTGATCGCGGCAATGGTACTGAGCTGCATGAAGAAGCTTAATCCAGACAAACTGATGGTATTCCTTGTTGACCGTATCCCGCTGGTCTATCAACAGAGTGACTACATCAAGTCCCAGGTGCCAGATTTGAGGGTGGGAACATTGGTTGGTGATATGGAGACACAACAACTGAAGGATGTGCATAAAAAATTAGCAGATAGAAAAGTAGACGTCTTGGTTGTGACGCATCAGATTTTTCTGAATTTTCTTGCCACGGAAATCGTGCGACTGTCCGACGTTTCTGTCCTGGTTTTCGACGAGGCGCACCATTGCCGTGGCAAACATCCTTACAAGCAGATCATGAATTTCTACCCCAACACTCCAAACAGATTTAAACCAGTTGTACTGGGTTTGTCTGCGTCACCAGCCGGAGAGATGTCAGCTGAAGTAACAAATCTGAAACTTCAGGAATTGCTGGAGAACCTGGAATGTAATATTTCAACGCCGGTTAAGTCTGAAGACCTTGTTGCTCATGTGAACAGGCCTGATACTTGCTATGAAGTGGTTCCTTTTTTGAACACCAACCAAGTTCGCCTAAGAAGGTTCATAGAGGACCACATTCGACAAATGACAACCGCCCACATCAACAACGCACAGGGATGCCAAGGTCTAGTGTTTCAAGGGCTGGCTGTGTTCTCGCCTAACTTTAGAGGTACACTGAGAAGATTGATTGATAGTTGTTATGGTGACAGAAAGAAAATAAAACCGTTGATAGTTGGAGAACATGTCATGCAATTGCTCAGCGTTGTGGATGTAAGCGAGGTCCTTGGATACAAGTACGCGTTGGAATGCCTCCGAGAGTGCGTTCACCGTATAGTCAATGCAGTTTCTCCAAAAGATGGCGCACTCAAGACGATTTTGACCGCCCAGCCTACTTTTGCAGATTTAAGAGTCTTAGCTAACAGCGAGGTTGAGGGGAGTGCAAAGTCCAACAGATACAACGTCCTTGTGAGACACATAACAGAGTTTGTTGACCGCGCGCAAGATGATGAATCTTCCAGAGGTATTATCTTTGTAAGCATGCGAAAGACGGCTTTTAAGTTGTGCGAGCAGATCAGATCCATCCCGGAGGTGAGTGAAACGTTAAATCCTGGAGCCTTCGTCGGCCATGGTCAGGGAAGCTACGACGGAATGGCGTGGAGAGATGAACAAGACTTGTTGTTAAGGAACTTCAGATCAGGCGTCACCAAACTTCTCATCAGCACCAGTGTCCTTGAAGAAGGGCTTGATGTTCCCATTTGTAACCTCGTTGTTCGCTTTGAAGGCGCTGCTACCTTGCGGGCTTTTGTTCAGACCCGAGGACGCGCGTCCCGTCGGCCTGGCAGTAAGTTTGTCGTGGTCTGCGATGAAAAAGAGAAGCAAGAAGCCGAGGATGTGAACCTCAAGGAGGAAAACATGAAGGGAGCTATTGGATGCTTAATGAAGAGCAAAAAGCTGAGATCGCAGGCGGAGGAATTCGACTGCAAAGTACAAACACTAAATCCTTCCTCTCCTTCAACAAAAAAAGCGGATGAGAATGTTTGCAGCCAGCAATACAGCCCGTGTATTACAGTCACGTTGACTAATCTGGAAAGTTCTGAAGATCGTGTGATCAACTTCCTCAAAAGCAACTTCGAGGTTTTGTTCATGGAAACAACTCAGCCCACTGCATTATCCAATGAAGAGGCACAGCAGAAGCACGTGACCTTTGAACCTCAAGCAAACGAAGACGTGGGCAATAAAGAGTTCAGATCTAAAGAAGAGTTCATTAGTCACGTGACCGAAGTGTGGTGCTCACAGCTGACCAACCAAGATGAAGAACCACTTCCGGTTTGGCTCCAGCCCTCGCTTCCCAAGAAACGTCACAAGGCGAGTGAATCATGTCATTCGCTCTCTGCAAGCTCTTTGTTTCTCGGAACCCTGGTAAATCGATGTCATTTTCGATGCGAATGGCCTACAGAACCGCACCTGAAAAGGGTTAAGATCTTTTTCGACCACAGCCTTAAGATATTGATGGTGGTGTTCTTTGCGGGAGGTCGTTACAAGCTCGAACTTCGATATGAAGAGCTTGAAGATTTCATAGTTGTGGAAAGCGGCGTAAGTACCGATATAAAGAGAGTTTTCATAACCTTAAAGCACCCTCCTCGTCTGTTCCAAATGGTCGACGATGAGCCGCAAGATGAAGATGTCAACGACAATGTTCCCCAAAATAATGAGGAAGGTTACATGAGCGACTCGTCGGGTGATAGCAGTGAATCGGAAACCGACAGCTTCTCGACTGATGAAGAATACCCGGATGAAGTCAGGAATTTTCACGATCAATCTCATCCAGGTCCTTCTCATGGTGTTTACGATGATATGCCCTGGGAAAGAGTTCCCGACATCCGGGGTGGTGAGAATGCATGGGGTCAATGTTTGACATATAGTTTTGCATTACCCTCTAAAGAATCCATTCGGTTGATACATTTGCTGGCTGCAATCCAGAATAGATTCCAAAAGAAAGCCTACTTTTGTCGAGTGAAGGAGAGTTATGGACGAATTCCAAAAGTGGATCTTCCCACCAACTTGCCTTTCGATGTCATGTACGCTGCAGAGAGTGTCATCTCCTTGCATCCTGCTATTCGTAGCCGACTATCTTGCAAGTTTGGAACCCTTCTGCAAAGCAAGCCTTCTGATGTTGTCTGCGCAGCTTTGGAGCAGTTGAAAAAACGATTGGAAAAAGACAGCTTCTGTGATCCTGAGAAAACCTTTCAACAGTTTTTAGAGCAAAACAATCCATCAAGTTCCGCAGTTCAGAACAGGCTCGTCCCAAGCCATTGCGCTTTAATAAAACGCGCGGTAATCACCCCAACAAGGCTACTACTACACCAACCGGAAGTCATGGTGAAAAATCGTGTTCTCAGAAACTATGACACAAACGACTTTCTGTGTGTTACCATTCGCGACGAGGACCTTTCAAAACTATCAGCGGGAAGAGGGAGTCTGGATCTACTGCTCGATAACATCAACCGTGTACTGAATGAAGGACTGGAAATAGCTGGTCAGCAGTTTCTCTTCTTAGGATCCTCAAACAGTCAGCTTCGTAACCATAGTTGCTGGTTTGTGGGACCCAGGTCTCAACCGGACAACATACGAGGATGGATGGGCGACTTTACACATATCAGGTGCGTCGGAGATGTTATGAAGATTTATTTTCATTAATGTAGGGTTGCTATCAACCGTTACAGATACCTTCGAAGTACGAAGAAATTTTTTCGAAATACTTTTGGAAGAGGCGCGCATTCCTGAAACACAATGCTTGCTTTCTCTCTCTAAAGAAAAAACATTTGCCTTCTAGCTTTTAGATCGATTCCTAATATCCTTTGTTTTGTGTCCAATACCAGATGTGTCGCTTCGTATATGGCTCGCATGGGGCAGTGTTTTTCTACATCGATAGACGCCGTTGGCATTGCGATAAGCCAAGGTACATTACATAGCTTGGAGGACGATGTCGAGATCAGGACAGCTGACCAAAAATACTGCTTTTCCGATGGAGTGGGCAGAATATCTCAAGAGCTCGTCACAGAGGTTTGTTTGATTTAATTTTTATCCGCGAAAATGCTGTTTTTATGCAGTTTCAAAATATAACTGAACTCTGGCTTAATAGTGTACTGGACACCTTAGAATCGCTTAATTGTTTATCAATCAAAGTCAACCTCCCATTATGGGCCAGGGGTCTGGTATCTAACACAAGACGCCCAACAATTCAAAGTGATTGAAAGTACCAATGCAAAAACAGAACTTACGTTAATGGTTAATCTTGCAGTGACTCACATTCTATCACTTCCTTTTATAAAGTGCCAGAAAAAGGTAATTCCCTACTTGATTCATTTGCTCCATGCAAGGTAAGAATGGAACGTATTGTAAGTTAAGATACCAATTCGTTCCCTGTACCATTAACACGAGGCTGAAACGTTACTTCAGTGAAAGAAAACACCAGTTGCATTTTAACTCCGACTCACTTACACGTCCAAAACTCTCAAGAAGTGTTTGACGAATAGAAGGAGGCTTTTCTTGGTAAAAATGATACGACAAAGTGATTTGTGGATCATCGAGAAGTTGTTTAGCACTAGCTAGACTTGTCAGACTATTTGTAACACGCTTACTCAAAAACGTTCAAAACTGATTCCCTTTCAGGTTGTCAAGAAAATTGCAAAGCCCTTTGTCCCTTCTGCAATTCAAATCCGATTCGCTGGGTTCAAAGGTGTCCTTGCACTTGATCCCACAATTCCAGACAAACAAGCTTTCTTCCGCCCAAGCATGCGCAAATTTGAGAGCTTTCATCGCAGGCTCGAAGTCCTGCATACGTCTCGACCCCAGGCTGTTTACCTGAACCACCAGGTTATCATGTTGCTCTCCAACTTGGGTGTCCCGGATGAGGTGTTTATTGGTCTACAAAATGATATGTTGGAAAGGCTGGCAGGTGAGCAGTGGATCTCTGTTTTGAAAGTGAAATAATCTTTTTTTTAATAATCCTGATTATGACGATGAAAATTATGATGACGTTGACGACAACAACGATGAGTAACTTTTTTACTGCAGCGTTTTGAGCGTCTTAAGTTTCATATAAGAACTATTATTGTTTAGGGTCTTATGTAAGATTACAGTCTGGGTGATAAATTTTGCAGGAATAATGCAGGCTTTGACTAGAGCGGGTAGAGTCATTACAGATATGTCGGAGAAGGAAGAGAAGAAGGCTACGCACGGATTGTTAGGATTTTTTCAATTCCCCTTCTCCCACTGCTACCCTTACTCTTGCCATGACCTAGTATGAACTCACATTTTGTATCTGCTGCTTCTTACCAAGGGATGCTCGTAAATGAACGTGGTGCTATCGAATTGCTGGCGACTGGAGCCAAAATGGGCGTGTCTTACCACAGCATATCAAGCGCGGGGATACCGCTGACCACTGAGCCATTTTTCAAGTCCTTATTGGTCGCTATGTACAGAAATCACATCAACGAACTTCTTGCCCGCGCCCGCATTCTTCTGCCCCTAACGGAGGCTCGTTTGATGATGGGTGTCATGGACGAGAGAGGTGTATTGGAACCAGGGCAGGTTTGTTTGAAAATTGAAGATTGAAAATTAGTTGTTAGGGTATGATTTTATAGGTGAAAGTGCTGAGAGCTTAAATTTAAAACTAAACGAATATTTGTATGACTAAAGAGGACCACCATAAAGAAGCGCCGATATCTGCCAAAAACCGGCGAGAAAAAATAATCGATTGAACGATAGTCGAATTCACTTTCTCTTGGATACTAGAGCGGTCCACTACAAATTGGTATACGAGGCAACTGAGACTATTGGTATTTAGTATAAATCTACTAGCTTTCTATCACAAGTGCCGTTCTCTGATCGGCTACGCTACTCGTTATCTATTCTGTGATAGATAGTACGGCTGTCAACAAAATGGCGGCCGCTTGTTCGCGTCTTCGAAGTGACTGTGAGGAGAATTATGATAATTTACTTGTTTAGTTTTGAACGACTAGTAGATTTATACTAAAAGAATTAGATTATTCGCTCTCGATTTCTATCGCGTGATAGCTGATTCGGGCTGCGCCCTCATCAGCTTTCATGCGGGTAGAAATCTTGAGCTCATAATGTAATTGTTAAATAGCGTTTCACACAAATGATTTTCATCTCCTCAACTTTTACCGTTCTCTCTATATCTTAATCCACTGGCCTTTCTACAATCTCGCAGCGCTATTATAAATCTTAGTCAGCTATTAGCCTACTAAGCAAAGCCGAATTAACGCCTGATCGTATTTCAATAACGTTAGGTATTTGTGCAGTACTCCGCCGTTTCCAATCGTAAAGACCGCGAGGACCACTTCAACATGAATGAAAGAATTATCCTCAGGGGACCGGTGGTTGTCACAAGAAATCCTTGTCTACATCCGGGAGATGTTCGCCAACTCGAGGCTGTCTATACGCCAGAGCTCAGTCATCTTGTGGACTGCGTTGTTTTCCCACGTAAGGGATCTCGACCCCACCCAAACGAAATGGCAGGTAAACGTTTCCAGATATTTTTGCTAGTGTTCGATTGGCCACTATGCGTTCAAAGACTTCTTTGGAAATGAATCTGAAAACGGAGCATATCAAACTAGTTATCAGGGTCCACACTGAGGAAGGGAAAGTAAACTGGGAACGGAGCAGTGGTTCTAAGCGCCTCATTGGCTGAAAACCCAGTCATATCCAAAGCCAATTCATGGAATAATTGTTAAAATATTAATATATCCTCCAGTGATATCCGCCACACCCAGTTGGCACGATGAGTGGGGTGATTGTACTCCGGAAGAAGGACTGTTTGGTTTGACATTGGCAGACGTTTCGCAAAACTGAGTCTTCTAATCAGGTTGTCGAAACGTCAGTTGGTGTCAGCTGAAACAATTGTTCTCAGGAAAATCGTCCTTCACCATGTTATGACATAACTATTTTGTTAATCACAAAGACTATTTAAAGCATATCTTCAGCTCGAGGGTATTTTTCTGGTGCAGCACTAAACTCTTACAACTAACTTAAAAGGAATGCAATACCAACCAGAGAGGAGAATCACTATCTCGATCTTTTCAATTGTAGGTGGTGACTTGGATGGGGACCTTTACTTCGTCTGCTGGAACAAAAGCCTTTTGCCAAGGAAACCTAATTTTCCGCCAATGGACTATCAGGCTGCTGAGAAAAGGCAACAAACTGAACCAATCACAAAAGCCGACATGACCAAGTTTGTGATTGATTACATCCGGTGTGACCAGTTAGGAGTGATTGACAATGCGCATAAGGCTCTAGCAGACCAGGAAGAACGTGGTGTTGAGTCTGAGATCTGTCTTCATCTGTCAGAATTGCATTCTCTAGCAGTTGATGCACCCAAAACTGGAAAGTGGCCCCAAATCCCAAAAAAATTGATAATCAAGAAATGTCCTGATTTCATGATGAAAAATGATAAGCCCAGCTATCCCTCGAAAAAGATTTTAGGGAAGCTGTACCGACGCTGCAGGAAGTTCCAGGACACTGCCTCTGAGAAGTACAGCACTAAAATGCGCGTGGACAAGTCGTTTTTGATTCCGGGAAATGAACGGTTTCTTGAAGACGCTAGAAAGATGTTTCAAGAATACCAAGATAAGATGCACGGATTGATGCGTTTGTATGGCATCGAAAGCGAGGCAGAAGCCTTCACCGGTTGCTTTGTGAAACTTCGCAATCGCTTGCAAAAGGAGAAGACTGAGATAGCAGAAATCGTTGGCGAGTTGGTCTTTGTCATGCGGTCGCACTTCCGACGCCACTTCTTTGGAGACTTTGATGTTGAGGGTCAGCAGTTATTGGACAAAGGGGAGATCACAAGCGACATGCGTCTTAAAGCCTCAGCTTGGTACATGGTGGCCTACATGCACGCACATGATCTTCCAGACGATTCAGACCAAGACCCAGTTCTCCGGAAGCGATTGATCGGCTTTCCATGGTTTATCAATGACGTCATGCTAGCTATCAAAAAACAGCCAAACACAACCCCGCCCGTCCCCGGTGTTGGACGTTAGGACAACCGTGGGTGAGAGTGTAGTCAGAGTTTTCAATGCTGAGAAAACCTGGTTTTTGAAAGAGCTTAGAGAAAGAGTGAGAACAAAGAATGCAATCGCTCGCCATCTGAAGCGCGCCCAACCCGAACAATCGGTCACCATGATTGGATCCTCAGCCACGCTTCTCCTCCATCAGAAGTCAGATTTGGAACTGTGCGTCTTGTCACAGGATACCCAGAACAGCAGTCTGCGTGGGAATCCTCGTTTAGCTTCAAAACAGGGAGGCACTCCTATTCAGGATCAAGCAAAGGCGCTCAATGAGCTAGTACCTTACTTAAAGGAAGAAGAGCCAGAAAACTCAGAAGCGAGGAAAGATCCAGAAAAGCTCTTCTATAAAGTTCGACTGGTTAACGAGACGAATTTCCCGGTAAACACGATTTTTTTTCTTAAGTGGTTTCATAAGCTAAACCTGCATTGCAAAACTCCGTCTCCACATTCATTACATTATCATTCTCATCCGAGCCTTTCTTTCTTTAGCTCAAGGAATTTGCCTGTACCAAACATCCAGGTTAAATAGACGACGGGTCACTTGGTGCTTTAAAGACTGCCCTACTGGCTTCTTTGCCCGTTAGCTAAATATTATTTCATTCGCTTTTAGGTACTTGCCTGTAAGAGGCCCACTGCAAAGTTGACAACTGAAACCAACTGTCCTTCCAGCCTCGTCTGCGATTTAAGTTCAAACCCAGACAGCTTATCCATGGCCATTTTATTGTCAAGTTACATAAAGACCTATCCACTTGTCCTTTTGGTAGTTCGTCTTATTCACCGATGGTGTTGCGTGTCAGGTCTGTCACACAACAAAGCCGGGGCTGGAAACACGTCTAACATTCTGATCTCCATGCTTCTAGTTCATTGCATGCGCAAGGGGAATCTTCAAAACTTCAACAACAATCACGTCGTCGAAAAGAAGCTACAGATCATACAAGGCAAAGTAACAGATGATGATCTATACATGGAGTGGGAAGATGTTGTTCGTTTTCTTGAGGAAGCTACCAAAGAGAGCTCAAATGCTGCTCTCCTCGGAGAAATCCTCATGGAATTCTTCCAGACGCATGAAGCGTCTTTTGGGAGGGAGGTCCCAGATCCCCTGGCGCAAGTCCTACACATGCGTAACTTTGCAGAGCTGCTGGACAAGGAGCACGTAGACCTTGTGAAAGAGCACATGCACCGTGCGTATCAATTGTTAGCGTTGTATGGAGACGTACAAATAATGCTAGCCATAAGCGGGTCTGAAGATTACAATGTCATTTTCTTGTCTCCTCTTCTTTCGACCTTCATGGTTGGCGTCGAGAAGAGCAAGGCTCAAGAAATTGCGAGGAAGACTGGTGCGAGAAGTGTCATAATAAGACGAAATTTCCCGCGATCACGTAATTCTGCCTTTTTAGAGGTGAAGGGTAGCGAGCCCGCTGTCCGAGCTGTGGAAAAACAGCTGGAGAAGTTTGCTGTACAGGCATCACGTGACCGCATGTCTTTTATGAGTGGCTGCTTTGTGGAGGACGCAAGTCTGCTATTGTTTGAAGACAGTCGGAACAAGAACGATCACGTGACTCTCACGCCATATGATGGACCATGCCACCAGACACATGATAGCCTTGCACGTCATGTTGCCTTGGTAACAACACCCACATCCAGTGATTATCCGTTCCGACGCTTCACGGAGAAATTCATCCAGCAACTTAAGGTAATTTTGTAGTAATAAACAAAACATACCGGTAAGCACAAGGAAGTCTTTGCCATTAATGAAGTTATCTTACTCTTGTCTAAATTTTTCTCCTTGAATATGTCAATTATCTTTATTAGGCTCCGTTCAAACGTCATGTACCGAACCTAATTTCGGTATTAGTATATGAAAATATGGACGTATGGATCAATTAAGATCGACAGATTTGTATTCGTGTCGACACTACCGTTGTAACCGACTAGGTCAGTCGAATAGAACGGCAAAAGTTCGACACCGATTCAAACGTGGAACTTTTCATGTGCCGAATGTAATGCCTACATTACGTATACATTTAATAAATTATGTTTTACCCACAATTCTGCACGATTTACGTACGTGCCATACGCAAAAGGCTTGAATTCGCACAACACGGTGAGAAAAGAGAATAGTTCGCGTTCCTCTTGATTGAAAACCACGAAATATACATGTTTAAAATGTAAGGAGTACTTTTGTATGGTATGCTCTGTATAGTTGCAGGAAGCCTCAATGCTGTCGGTATCGGTTCTTCGGTGACATTTTACCGAATAGGGAAGGGTTCAATTCGGTTTAGGATGACATTAAGTGTTTCTTGGGATACTCTGAAGCTTTTCTTAAATCTTGCATCCCATAGGTATTACAAACATTTTTCCACCAGCCAGTAGAGAGCTTAAGCAAAGACGACGACGACGGCAACGAAAACGTTATTTCGAAATATAACTTCTCGTTTTTGTACCTCTTTCACGATTATTCAAAATTGTTTAAATTAAAAACAATGCTGACGAACTGTCCAGGGACTAAATTACTATGAACGACGTCAACGTAACAAAATAGAACGATAAAATTGCCGTTATGCGCTCACGTTCTCGAGAAAACATAAAAATTGGTCATTTCACGTTGTTGTTTTGCAGACGACGGCAAAGAAATGTACCAAAATGAAAAACGCACGTGCAGGCGATTGTTTTTGCTCATTAATCCTATTGTTTTGTGACGTTCTCGTTGCCGTCGTCGTCCTCGTTGCTTAAGCTCCCTAATAGAGACCTTAAGATCGAGGTTTGGCCATCTTACCGCAAACGGCAAACGGCGGTTTGCGGTTAGCGGTTTCACGTTAGCTGTCTGCCCGTATTCGGGACTTAAGATTCGCGGGTAACAAATAGCCGGCCGCCATGTTTGTTTTCATTCATTCGTTCACTTCTATTTTAGCTGAGAAATCGGCATAAAAATTGCGTTTCTATGAAAAAGAATTCGATAATTAATAGGTGAAATAGTTCTAAAAAGTAGTATTTCCTCTCAAACGTGGGATTGTGATGTTTTAGGGTGCAAAAATCCTTGCGGTAAATCACTTACCTCTAGAGCGTGGTCTAGCCGTACAAACGTGAACCTCAAACCGCAAACCTGACGGCAAGGCACTGGTCACGTGACTTCTTGACGTTCGCGGTTCGCGGGAAATGCCAAAAAACCTCAATCTTAATCTCTCTAATATTTCTTCTTAGACGACGACAAGAACGAACTGGACGAGGAATAGTGACTTTCCTTTGGGAAATTAGCTATAACAAAAGGAAAGCTTCCCCGGTAGCGAGGTTGTTTATCGCTAACTGCATCATGAGTCACCTTCTTGTATCCTCCTTGATCGTATTGTAAGAAAAACAAGCTCTTTATTTCCATGATTTTTCTGTCCCGCATTTCCCCGCCATCTCGCTAGCCAATAACGGCTGACCACAATAGAGTTATTATTCACTTTTGCAATTATGTTCGACTTAATTAGGTTCAACGTTTGAGGAGTTCGACGTGTAAACCAGGCCTTAGGTTCTTTCGTTTTTGAATATTTTCTATGATTTAATGTAACTACTTGTTTAGTATTCTTATTTCCATTTTTAGATCCTTGAAAGAGACTTTGACACCCAGATTCATGGTGATCTTGAATTTGCAGTTCACTTTGGCCGAGTCTACCTGTTCAGCGTACCACACGTGTTGTTGGAGGACAGTGACTCCGTAACCATAGCAATGCTGCGAGCGAACAAATGGAAGGTTGCTATGCAACAGACCGGCCGTAATGCGCCCAGCGGAATAACATACGCGGACGAAGCACAAGAGCGTGATCGTCGAAGAAGACGGAAACCAAAACGCGTCGTTAATGAAGAAATCAAAAAGAAGCGTAAACGCGGAAATCCGTCGAGAAGCTCTTTTTTCACAGTGGTGCAGTCACCAGACAGAGTGAACAAGTTTGTGTCCTCCTTTGGATTCCAACGCGAAGCGAATCTTACAGAGAGATACGTTGTCGACATCTGCACGTGCGATGATGCTGTCGAATTTCACGTCCAACTCGATAAGAATTTCGGTCTCATCGACATCAAGTTTTCTAATCTTCGTTGGTGCATGACTGATATAAAAAGAAGGTGGCAACCACGCCCTCACCTTAATCAAGAACAACATGGCCTCCGGGGGCCTGGCGAAGAACTGTTCCCAAATGATGACGTCATGCGAAGGGGTCTGGCTCATCGAAGAGGCCTGAGTCGTGATGACGCCATGCATCGATACAGTGACGTCGTCCACGACAATAGCCAGAGACGTAATATTGTCGCTGGCCCAAGTCAAGATGTCAACCTGGCAAATGATGACATCATACTCGATGGTTGGGAATCAGACGTACGCTTCTTATTGCAGTCCCGTAATGCTTTGCAACCGCAGGACATTCGGAACACGAAATACGAAAGGTACCAGAGTGTGCTAAAAAGCAATAATCAAAGATGCCATCAGCCCTTCTCAGTTCAGGAGGACTTGTGGAAAGATGTAAGGCTTATCCGCTGCATTAAGTCTGTAAAATTCACTCACACCTCAAGAAGACGAGGTCTCCTGTCCAACTTGACCGTATACCTGAATGAGGTGACAGAATATTCCAGACCATCTCAGAGGGTAAATGAATTCGGGAGACAGACCACTCGATCGGAGGTTTCCCTGGAAGCGCCTCTTCCCAAAGATTTAACAGACAAGGAGGCCGTGAAGAGGTTTCTGCACGAAGTCTGGACATTTGCATTCTCTTTGTCCTCGTTTGTTTCCTCTTCTGGATCAACCTTTCCGTAACGTCAATTAGACTGAGTCCAGTTAGCGACAGATGAATCATAAGGGCGGGAAAAAGCTAGTCTGTGACGTTATCGCTTTTACACGCGAACTGCGTTCTCCCCGGTTTCCAAGATGGCACTGGAATGACCGAAATCCTGCAGTCCGATTGGTTACACCTTATAGCACCCCGTATAACTACTCATAACTCAAGGGAAATTGGAAATGCGAACTTTTTCAGCAGAATATCATTGGCGTAAAATCCACTAGTTTTAAAACAGTGAGACGAATAACTTCCGATCGAAATTTTAAAACTCGTTTTAATGGCGCATTGCCATTGCTATTTTCCTGTTTTTTGGGTTAAAATGGCACAAACGTTTCGACGAATTGTCTTTTCGCAGACCTACCCTGTTTGTGTAATAATAATAATAATAATAATAATAATAATAATAATAATAATAATAATAATAATAATAATAAACGATTTATTAGTAGTATTTCCACAAGGTGGCTCTTCGCCTACTAATTACAAAACTCAAATCAAATCAAATTAAATCGAATGTTGGTTTTTGAGGAGAGGGGAGTACCCTGAGAAAAACCTCTCGGAGCAGAGTAGAGAACCAACAAACTCAGCCCACATATCACACCGAGTCCGGGAATCGAACCCGGGACACATTGGTGGAAGGCGAGCGCTCTCACCACTGCGCCAACCCTGCTCCCCTGCATATGGGTGTATCCACCCATATACGATAATTAATACTAGTTCATGTGCATAGCAGAGCAACCCCTTGGATTTTCCGTTGTTAGAAAGAAGATTATTATGTGGAATTACTAACTGGTGTTATAGGTGGCATTGGCGTCGACGACACGACAGAGGAATAGATGTTTAGTTAGAAATGGTTAACTCCCCAAAAGAGATAAATAACATACAAAGTAATTTTAAAAGCGAATTGCTACTTGGAAGTCACTATTACTAATATTATTTGACTTGTTGTTCAGTTCTTCAAAAATAGTCTTGTAAGTGGTATCATACTGGATGAAGCTCGATCGTTCTGGTGATGAGTACAGTCCTGACCAGGACTGTTTGTGGTGCCATTCACTGTCGACGTTTCAACAGTCTCAACGGAAGTCATCGTCAGAGTCGAGTGATTTGTGTAACATCGCTAGATGGCATAAATTCTCTAGCCATTCACCTATCACGTCGTGATTTTGTTGGTCGTTTGTCAGTTAAGCCTTGTTGTTATTGGCTGCGAAGACTATCCTTTGCGTATCGATATTGAGTTATATACCTGCAGTACTAACTACTTTCAACGTATCGCGTTGTTGAAACTTAGAGCAGACTACACCATCTATGAGGGCAAAGGGGCAGGCTCATGATTTTACGTCAAAACTTGAAATTCCTTCTATGTTTCTGTATGGCTAAAACTGATCAAGAAATGATGTTTAGCGATATTTTACAGTGGCGACAAAGCGTATACTAAACGATCAATAAAGTTTAAATTTTGTTGGATTTGTTTCCAAAGAGGTATGTAAGCCTATGATTTTGGGTCAAAACTAGAATGTTTTTCTTTGTTTGTGTACATCTAAAATGTATCAAGAGTTGATGTTTGGCAATATTTTGAAGTGGTGGCAAGCGTGCAAGCCACCTATACCTTTTATAAAGTTCGAGTTTGGCTAACAGCCGTGTTAGATTTTTCCAAAGGGGACGTTTTTTGTTTTGTCTGTGTATGGCTAAAACGAATCAAGAAATGTTTGGCGATATTTTAAAGTCGTGGCAAGGCCACCTAGAACACTTATAGGGTTTTCGATTTTGAGTCGCAGCCATGTTAGATTTTTTGCAAGGGTGATTTTTTGCTGTGTTTGTGTATGGCTAAAATCGATCAGGAAATGATGTTTGGGTGAGATGCTTTAGAGTAGAGACTAGTCCACGTAAATCTTTTATGAGGTGTTCGATTTTATTAATATTTTTTAAGGAGTAAACGTCTGATTTTGGGTCAAAATTTAAAACGTTTTCTATGCTTCGTTATGGGTAAAGTTGATGAATATATGATGTTTGATGATTTTTCAGAGTGGCATCAAGGACGGCAAGCGCTGTGAAACTAGCTTTTATTAAAACGTCATGAACGAGCCCTGAAAGCTGGTTATCTATTTTCATGGCCCTGAAAAGTGCATTTTCATGGTGCAGACTTGATTTTCCTTGTGCACCACGAAAATACAGTGAAAAATCTAATGGAAATTTGTTTTCATGGCAGTTTAACATTCCATGAAAGTATTTTTTTTGGTAATTGTAACATGAAAACGCAGTGAAGCTAGTATTCTGAATTTTCATCGTTTTTCCTCCATTTCTTGGGTTTTTCATGACCACACCCTGAAAAGGCCTGAAATTACCAATGTAATACAAGCATGGAAAGTGAGTGTTTTCAACAGTTGGATTGAATTATTGAATCAATTATTGATTATTTTTGTCACTTCGAACTGATGAGTTCTTTTTACTTTAAAATTTTCATCAAGTTAATGGTTAGCTCTAATTTTAAACAACTTAGTAATAATGTGATAATGAAAATATGATTTTCATATATTTGAAACTGCGGATTAAAGAATGAATATGTGAATGAACATCGCAGTTATGAACACTACTTAAGCAGCAGTGAAAATAAAGCCTGAAAGAATTTCAGGCTTGTACGGGATTCGAACCCACGACCTCTGAAATTTTTTCAGGCTTTATTTTCACTGCTGCTTAAGTGGTGTTCATAAATGCGATGTTCATTCACATATTCATTCTTTAATCCGCAGTTCAAATATATGAAAATCATATATTCATTATCACATAATTTCATCATTCACGGGTATGTTACGAACCAACAAGATGACCAGCTCCCAGTTGGCTCGTTAGCTCAGTCGGTAGAGCACTGCACCGATATCACAAAGGATCGTGGTTCGAATCCTGTACAAGCCTGAATTTTTTCAGGCTTTATTTTCACTGCCGCTTAAGTAGTGTTCATAACTGCGAAAATCATTCACATATTCATAATTTAGTAATACGTGATGGAAAATTTTATCTATATTTACCTTGCTGAGAAAAAGTCTTAATTACTTTAATGCCTCTTATACAGGCTTTTGAAATGAATAAAAGCTTTGGATTACATGTTTCTCAACGTGCAACTCACAGCACCTCCTGGGAATGAGGTTCATCAATCCCATGATGCTTCAGGGCACCATTTCTGGACCGTACCTGGTATATATCAAACAGGGTGTATACAAAACCTGGGTTAGGCCATGGCGCCTACCCTATGGCCCACCCTATAGCCCACAATATTTTTCAATTTTTTTTTGCTGGTTTGCTTGATTTTTGATCTTAAAAGTATCAGAAGTTGTCAAGGTCATGATATTATAGCAAAACAAAGCAAATTAACGAAAGACATTTCAACTGAGTGGGTTTCGATGACTATTTGAAGGCAACTGATGCGATCGCCAAGAAAAGCTTGGTAATCAGGCGTAGAATTGGGATTAGACTTGCTGTTTAAGAAAAGCGGGAATCAGAATTGTGGCTTCTGTGTTGTGTCTTTAAATTTTATATCACAAAAGGTACATGGGTAGTGTGAAAAGTTACAGACGCCTGTTTACAAATACCAATTCACAAAAATGTTGCACGTACCTCATACTCATGCTTCGAATATACAGCATACCTTATTAGCCTTATATACCTTATGGTTCCACGGTTATTGACGCCATATTAACTGGGGTGCAAACACTGCTAAAATTACAGTACATGTATGGGATTTGGACCGACTTTGAACCGCTGTAATACCGCTATAAAGAGGCGGATTTCCAACATTTGCCACTACTTTTAAGGGTTTTATTGACATCGCCCGTTCAACAGAAAATAAGGCCCATAACGAAGGTACGACGTCCGTAAATTAGAATGAATTGCAAATCTTCTCATGTGGCTTCTAAATTGGCGGTAATTTGCATAATTTTGATTAGAGAGGTTTGTATGAAATCTTAAAAATTCGTTTACGGTCGTTGTAGCCTGAATCCGTTCTTTATACTAAATGAAAATAATGTCAGTACAGATGTCTATTGAAAGACATTTTCGCTACGGAAATCCGCCTCATAGTAGCAGTATTACAGCGGTTCAAAGTCGGTCAAAATCCCATACATGTACTGCAATTTTAGCCGTGTTTGCTCGTGGAATTGTCCAGTGCGTGAAAAAATGCTATTGTTTCCTATTTGTCAAGAATGTCTGGAGTGTATCAAGAATTTAGGGCAAAAAGAGATAGAAATTAATGTCGCGAAAATTAATGTGTCACTTAAATAATGACGTGGAAATTAAAGCTAACGAAAATTAACATGATTTAAATTAACGCGAATTTTACAAATTCGCGTTAATTCCATGAAGCCGGTTAATTTCCTGTAACAGGCACCGCGCAGAGGGAGGGGCTGGGGGAGCCTTAGCCCCCTCCCAGTTTTCCACGGTAAAAAGCAAGTAATACTATCAAAAATCGAAGTTACTTTTCTATTCAACGTTTTACCGAAAACTCATTATTCTTGTTTTAAAACACCACGTTTTTGTTGCTGAAAGTTTCACCACACCATGTTAGTTTTAAATGCATTTCCAGACATTTTAGAGGAATTAAATTTAAAGATTTTCCGGGAGAGCATGCCCCCCTGGACCCCCAAGCTGACTAACGTTAACGCGTTCGAAGTGAGTCCCCCCAGTTGCAAACTTGCTGCACGGGCCCTGTCAGAGGGGGGAGGAACAGGGGAGTAAATCTCCCTTCTCCCTACTTTCTGAGCCAATTTCTCCCTCCTCTCTACTTTTTGAGCCAATTTCTCCCTCCTCCCTAAACGTTTACCTCACATTTTCTCCCTCCTCCCTACTTTTTTTTGGCCCATTTCTCCCTCCTCCCTATTCTGTTCCTCCCCCTCCTGTCAGTAATAAGGCATGTAAAACACGAGCCTAATTCAATCATGATTAAACTGGAGGTTGAAAACATGAGCGTAAATTCGCCTCAATTTTGTTATTGTGCACGTTTGCTATATATTCGAAGTATGAGCATGAGGAACTTGCAACACGATAATCTCCATACGTCTCTTTAATGTCAGTTTGTGAATCATTTGAGAACTGGCGTCTGTATCTTGTCACACTACCCATGTACCTCTTGTTAAGTGCCCATGTGCCTTAAGGGATATAATTTGTTTAAAAACACGACACATAAGCCACACAGTGATTCCTGCTTTTCTTAAATAACGAGATTAATCCCAATTCAAAGCCTGGCTAACAAGCCTATCTCTTGGCGGTCGCATCAGGTGCTTTCAAACATTTCATCGAAAACCCACTCAGTTGAAATGTGTTTCGGCTTAAATGTGCTTAGTTTGCTACATTATCATGACCTTGAGAACTTCAGATACTTTAAATAACAAAAATCAAGCAAACCAGCAAAAAACATTGCAAAATATGGTGGGCCAAAGGGTGGGCCATAAGATAGGCCATGGCCCGGGCCATAGCCCAGCCCAGGTTTTGTATACAACCTATTCTTGAAGAGAGAGGGTAAGTCTAAAGTTTGAAATTGCAATGATTCCTTAAACCAACTATGCATCAGATAGAGAAACTTGTAATTTTGCAGTAGTGTGTAGTGCCTGATGATGTGACTGCAGATTTGTGTTAGCAACTGAAAAATATTTAGTTTGATTTTGTGAAGCTAGAAGCATGGAACTTAACGCTAATCGTACCTTGCGTGAATTGATTTTAATGTAGCATCTAGTCTAAGCCCTCTTGTGAAAAATTAAACACTACCCGACTTTTGTTGTTTTGTCGTAGCTGAGCCCTTGATGGAGGCAGAAAGGCTTTGAGACTAGGCTTCTGTACATTATGCTTTTTTTTCCCACTAAAATGCTCCACCTTAATGCTCCATTTTTCCCACTGAAATGCTCGGTGTCACCCGAAAAGGTCACTAAAATGCTCGGTTAATGCTCATTATACAGAGGCTTTTAATTTTGATTTTAATTTTATTAATTATAACATATATATTTATAATTATAACGGGGCGTTAACGCTAACCTTAACGTATAAGTGGTATAACAGCAACGTATATAACTTAATAGTGTCATGTCCGCCTTTTACTCACTGGTGATTAGTTGTTCTCAGTTTCCATTCGGCTGTGTTAGGGTGGCATTTGAAATATTTGTTTGAAATTCGAGTTTAAGTCTTCATATTCTCGAAAAAATTATTTTTATTTTTATTCTCTCTGAATGAGAAAATTAAAATTTTCCAGGAAAATGCCACTAAAATGCTCGAATAATGCTTAATGGTTTTGCCTCACTAAAATGGTCGAAAAAATGCTAGCATAATGTACAAAAGCCTATTTGAGACCATCTATGAAGTTTTCAGTTTTGTATTTTTTTCCAAAAGGGTTTTAAACTTGGCCACAGGCCAAATAAAGAAATTCATAAACGGCCTTGTTTGACTTGTCGACAGTCTAAATCATTGCTAAGTATCATTTCTTGAGCCATTTTAGCCATACACAAACCCCTTTAGCAAACATATGAAACAAATAAAAAACCACATAAATAGTCAAGCATAGAAAAATTTTAAAGGTTTTACCCAAATTACCCAAATCACAGGATTAGCTTAGATGGCTGGGTCCACCTAAAACTTCTCCAAATAAAGCTAATAAATTGTCTTGTTTGCCTCGTTATCACTCTGCAACATTGCAAAACATAGTTTCGTAAACCATTTTTGCCATACAGAATGATAAAAAAGTTTCAGCTTTTCACCCAAAATCATAGAATTACCCCTTAACTTAGAAATGGTCCTTCGGAAAATTGCAAAACAATTGAAAAACCTAATAAACAGTTCTTTTTGGCTAAATATGACTTCAGGATCCATTTTACACGTACACAAACAGAGTAAATAATTTTAATAATTTTTTTTCCAATTTAAACCCAAAACCATAGGCTTTTCCCTTTTGCTCAATTAGAAAAAAATTGAAAAATTTGGAAAACTCGTAAATGGTCTTTTTAGCTATCATTACTAAATAGGATTTCTCGATCAATTTTAGGTATACACAACACGGAAAAAAATTCAAAATTTCTCCAATTTTGACCAAAACCATAGGCTTACCTCTTCAGAAAAACTGGAAAAAATTTGAAAACCTGATAAATGGTCGTTTTCGCCTTGAATCCACTCCAAATTATTACTGAATATGATTTCTTGATCCATTCTAGGCATATACAAAAACAATATAATTCAAATTCTGTCCAATTTGACCCAAAGCAACACGGAAGGCATACAGAAAGACAGAAACAAATTTCAATTTGGATTTCAATTTTCACCCGGAAACAGAGGCGTCCCCCTTTGGAAAAATTCCAACTAATTTGAAAACCTCATAAACAATTTTTTTCATTACTATATATTACTTTTTGATCCGTTTTAGGCACGCAGAAACTTGGTAAAAAAAGTAAAAATTTGCTTTATTATTTACCCCAAACCATAGGCTTACGGCTTTGGAAAAATGGAAAAAAAATTGAAAACCTAATAAATGGTCTTTTTGGCCTAAATATACTACTAAATATTATTTCCTAATCCATTTTAGTAATGCACAAAAAATAAAAAAATCAATTTTTTTAAATTTTGACCCAAATCCATAGGATTAAAAATTCGATAACCTCATCAATGGTCTTTTTGCCTTTTTATCCACTCGAATTTATTACTAAATATGATTTCTTGATCCATTTTAGGCAGACACAAATAAAAACAACAAAATTCAAACTTTTTCAATTTGACCCCAAATGATAGGCTTACGTTGTTCGAAAAATCTGAAAAGTTAATAAAAGGTCTTTCTTCCTTGTATCCCACTCTAAAGATTTACCAAATATAATTTTTGATCCATTTTAGGCATACACAAACATAGCTAAATATTTCAAATTTTCAATGTGGAGGTAGAGTCTACCTTGGCATAAAGTGCTCAATGCTGTGGTAGCAGAGCTAAGTATACATAAGTTGAAGGATTAAAGAGGACGCATCGATTCCCTGTGACTCTGAGTTGAATAAAGTTCTGTCTGACGAGCACTTAGGCGCGAAACTCAGAGTCACAGAGAATCGATGCGGAGCCAAGTGTTTAGGAATTAATAAAACACGAATTGCGACTTTATTGAACGGCTTAAAAAAACTTTACTGTACATCTATTCATTCTTACAGTAAATTTAGATTTTCCCAGCTTATTTTGGCCAAGAAATCGGATGTGAAATTTAGTCGTGTCTTAATCAGATATAAAAACACTCCTTAAAAATTAATTTCTTTTGTATTTTATTCATCAATTATTAATGACTTTTTTGAGAGGATTTCGAGCTTTTTGGCATTTCCTTAAAAAATAAGCGATTTGGGTCACAAATTCAAAAACTTTGAAAATTTTTCCGCGCTTATTCATGGCTAAAAGAAATGATATATAGCACTGATTTTGAGTGGAACTGAGACCAAAAGAACCAAAAAGGTGTGCTATTTAAATAACCACAAAAATCTGTTCTTTTAACCACTGTACTATTTTGTCCCAAAAACTACTCAAAAAAAACAACAACAACAAAACCAGCATTATTACCAAATGATAGTTCAACTTAATTTAAACATAACTTAATTGTACACAAATGGTAACATTTACTCAAATAAACTTAAAAAAGCTAATCGAGCTAAGTAAAACGAAGCAATGTTTCTTTGGGGACAAAAGAAAATCGTGGTAAAAAGAAAACATTTAATTGCTATTTAAATAGTACACCAATTTGGTGTTTTTGGCCTCGGATCCACTCAAAATCATCGCTTTATATCATTTCGTGATGCATTTTAGCCACAAAAAAGCGCAGAAAAATGTTTCCAATTTTTCCATTTTTGACCCCAAACCATAGGCTTACCCCTTAAGAAAATGGCCAAAAACGCCAAATCCTCATAACTGGTCTACTTGGCCTTGTACCCACTCCAAATCATTGCTAAATATCATTTTTTCATCCCTCCTAACGCACAGACCAAAGCAGAAAAAACTTGAAAAGGTTGTGAAATTTAAACCCAAATCCAAAGATTTTTGAGTAGTTTTTGGGACAAAAAAGTAGGGTGGTTAAAATCACAGATTTTGCTGGTTATTTAAAGAGCACACCAATTTGGTGTTTTTGGCCTCGGATCCACTCAAAATCGTCGTTTTATATTATTTCGTGATGCAATTTAGCCATAATCAAGCGAAGACAAAATTTTGGAAATTTTCCATTTTTGACCCCCAAACCATAGGCTTAGCCCTTAAGAAAATGGCCAAAAACTCGAAATCCTCATAAATGGTCTTCTTGGTCTTGTACCCACTGTAAATCATTGCTAAATATCATCTCTTCATCCGTTCTAACCAGACACAGACCATAGCAGAAAAAACTTGAAAAGGTCGTCAAATTTGGACCCAAATCCAAAGATTTTTGAGTAGTTTTTGGGACAAAAAAGTAGGGTGGTTAAAATCACAGATTTTGCTGGTTATTTAAAGAGCACACCAATTTGGTGTTTTTGGCCTCGGATCCACTCAAAATCGTCGCTTTATATTATTTCGTGATGCAATTTAGCCATAATCAAGCGAAGACAAAATTTTGGAAATTTTCCATTTTTGACCCCGAAACCATAGGCTTACCCACTAAGAAAATGGCCAAAAATTCGAAATCCTCATAAATGGTCTTCTTGGCCTTGTACCCACTCTAAATCATTGCTAAATATCATCTCTTCATCCGTTCTAACCAGACACAGACCATAGCAGAAAAAACTTGAAAAGGTCGTCAAATTTGACCCAAACCCAAAGAGTTTTGAGTAGTTTTTGGGACAAAAAAAGTAGGGTGGTTAAAATCACAGATTTTGCTGGTTATTTAAAAAGCACACCAATTTGGTGTTTTTGGCCTCGGATCCACTCAAAATCGTCGCTTTATATTATTTCGTGATGCAATTTAGCCATAAACAAGCGAAGACAAAATTTTGGAAATTTTCCATTTTTGACCCCCAAACCATAGGCTTAGCCCTTAAGAAAATGGCCAAAAACTCGAAATCCTCATAAATGGTCTTCTTGGCCTTGTACCCACTCTAAATCATTGCTAAATATCATCTCTTCATCCGTTCTAACCAGACACAGACCATAGCAGAAAAAACTTGAAAAGGTCGTCAAATTTGGACCCAAATCCAAAGATTTTTGAGTAGTTTTTGGGACAAAAAAGTAGGGTGGTTAAAATCACAGATTTTGCTGGTTATTTAAAGAGCACACCAATTTGGTGTTTTTGGCCTCGCATCCACTCAAAATCGTCGCTTTATATTATTTCGTGATGCAATTTAGCCATAAACAAGCGAAGACAAAATTTTGGAAATTTTCCATTTTTGACCCCCAAACCATAGGCTTACCCCTTAAGAAAATGGCCAAAAACTCGAAATCCTCATAAATGGTCTTCTTGGCCTTGTACCCACTCTAAATCATTGCTAAATATCATCTCTTCATCCGTTCTAACCAGACACAGACCATAGCAGAAAAAACTTGAAAAGGTCGTCAAATTTGGACCCAAATCCAAAGATTTTTGAGTAGTTTTTGGGACAAAAAAGTAGGGTGGTTAAAATGACAGATTTTGCTGGTTATTTAAAGAGCACACCAATTTGGTGTTTTTGGCCTCGGATCCACTCAAAATCGTCGCTTTATATTATTTCGTGATGCAATTTAGCCATAAACAAGCGAAGACAAAATTTTGGAAATTTTCCATTTTTGACCCCCAAACCATAGGCTTAGCCCTTAAGAAAATGGCCAAAAACTCGAAATCCTCATAAATGGTCTTCTTGGCCTTGTACCCACTCTAAATCATTGCTAAATATCATCTCTTCATCCGTTCTAACCAGACACAGACCATAGCAGAAAAAACTTGAAAAGGTCGTCAAATTTGGACCCAAATCCAAAGATTTTTGAGTAGTTTTTGGGACAAAAAAGTAGGGTGGTTAAAATCACAGATTTTGCTGGTTATTTAAAGAGCACACCAATTTGGTGTTTTTGGCCTCGGATCCACTCAAAATCGTCGCTTTATATTATTTCGTGATGCAATTTAGCCATAAACAAGCGAAGACAAAATTTTGGAAATTTTCCATTTTTGACCCCCAAACCATAGGCTTAGCCCTTAAGAAAATGGCCAAAAACTCGAAATCCTCATAAATGGTCTTCTTGGCCTTGTACCCACTCTAAATCATTGCTAAATATCATCTCTTCATCCGTTCTAACCAGACACAGACCATAGCAGAAAAAACTTGAAAAGGTCGTCAAATTTGGACCCAAATCCAAAGATTTTTGAGTAGTTTTTGGGACAAAAAAGTAGGGTGGTTAAAATCACAGATTTTGCTGGTTATTTAAAGAGCACACCAATTTGGTGTTTTTGGCCTCGGATCCACTCAAAATCGTCGCTTTATATTATTTCGTGATGCAATTTAGCCATAAACAAGCGAAGACAAAATTTTGGAAATTTTCCATTTTTGACCCCCAAACCATAGGCTTACCCCTTAAGAAAATGGCCAAAAACTCGAAATCCTCATAAATGGTCTTCTTGGCCTTGTACCCACTCTAAATCATTGCTAAATATCATCTCTTCATCCGTTCTAACCAGACACAGACCATAGCAGAAAAAACTTGAAAAGGTCGTCAAATTTGGACCCAAATCCAAAGATTTTTGAGTAGTTTTTGGGACAAAAAAGTAGGGTGGTTAAAATCACAGATTTTGCTGGTTATTTAAAGAGCACACCAATTTGGTGTTTTTGGCCTCGGATCCACTCAAAATCGTCGCTTTATATTATTTCGTGATGCAATTTAGCCATAAACAAGCGAAGACAAAATTTTGGAAATTTTCCATTTTTGACCCCCAAACCATAGGCTTAGCCCTTAAGAAAATGGCCAAAAACTCGAAATCCTCATAAATGGTCTTCTTGGCCTTGTACCCACTCTAAATCATTGCTAAATATCATCTCTTCATCCGTTCTAACCAGACACAGACCATAGCAGAAAAAACTTGAAAAGGTCGTCAAATTTGGACCCAAATCCAAAGATTTTTGAGTAGTTTTTGGGACAAAAAAGTAGGGTGGTTAAAATCACAGATTTTGCTGGTTATTTAAAGAGCACACCAATTTGGTGTTTTTGGCCTCGGATCCACTCAAAATCGTCGCTTTATATTATTTCGTGATGCAATTTAGCCATAAACAAGCGAAGACAAAATTTTGGAAATTTTCCATTTTTGACCCCCAAACCATAGGCTTACCCCTTAAGAAAATGGCCAAAAACTCGAAATCCTCATAAATGGTCTTCTTGGCCTTGTACCCACTCTAAATCATTGCTAAATATCATCTCTTCATCCGTTCTAACCAGACACAGACCATAGCAGAAAAAACTTGAAAAGGTCGTCAAATTTGGACCCAAATCCAAAGATTTTTGAGTAGTTTTTGGGACAAAAAAGTAGGGTGGTTAAAATCACAGATTTTGCTGGTTATTTAAAGAGCACACCAATTTGGTGTTTTTGGCCTCGGATCCACTCAAAATCGTCGCTTTATATTATTTCGTGATGCAATTTAGCCATAAACAAGCGAAGACAAAATTTTGGAAATTTTCCATTTTTGACCCCCAAACCATAGGCTTACCCCTTAAGAAAATGGCCAAAAACTCGAAATCCTCATAAATGGTCTTCTTGGCCTTGTACCCACTCTAAATCATTGCTAAATATCATCTCTTCATCCGTTCTAACCAGACACAGACCATAGCAGAAAAAACTTGAAAAGGTCGTCAAATTTGGACCCAAATCCAAAGATTTTTGAGCAGTTTTTGGGACAAAAAAGTAGGGTGGTTAAAATCACAGATTTTGCTGGTTATTTAAAGAGCACACCAATTTGGTGTTTTTGGCCTCGGATCCACTCAAAATCGTCGCTTTATATTATTTCGTGATGCAATTTAGCCATAAACAAGCGAAGACAAAATTTTGGAAATTTTCCATTTTTGACCCCCAAACCATAGGCTTACCCCTTAAGAAAATGGCCAAAAACTCGAAATCCTCATAAATGGTCCTCTTGGCCTTGTACCCACTCTAAATCATTGCTAAATATCATCTCTTCATCCGTTCTAACCAGACACAGACCATAGCAGAAAAAACTTGAAAAGGTCGTCAAATTTGGACCCAAATCCAAAGATTTTTGAGTAGTTTTTGGGACAAAAAAGTAGGGTGGTTAAAATCACAGATTTTGCTGGTTATTTAAAGAGCACACCAATTTGGTGTTTTTGGCCTCGGATCCACTCAAAATCGTCGCTTTATATTATTTCGTGATGCAATTTAGCCATAAACAAGCGAAGACAAAATTTTGGAAATTTTCCATTTTTGACCCCCAAACCATAGGCTTACCCTTTAAGAAAATGGCCAAAAACTCGAAATCCTCATAAATGGTCTTCTTGGCCTTGTACCCACTCTAAATCATTGCTAAATATCATCTCTTCATCCGTTCTAACCAGACACAGACCATAGCAGAAAAAACTTGAAAAGGTCGTCAAATTTGGACCCAAATCCAAAGATTTTTGAGTAGTTTTTGGGACAAAAAAGTAGGGTGGTTAAAATCACAGATTTTGCTGGTTATTTAAAGAGCACACCAATTTGGTGTTTTTGGACTCGGATCCACTCAAAATCGTCGCTTTATATTATTTCGTGATGCAATTTAGCCATAAACAAGCGAAGACAAAATTTTGGAAATTTTCCATTTTTGACCCCCAAACCATAGGCTTACCCTTTAAGAAAATGGCCAAAAACTCGAAATCCTCATAAATGGTCTTCTTGGCCTTGTACCCACTCTAAATCATTGCTAAATATCATCTCTTCATCCGTTCTAACCAGACACAGACCATAGCAGAAAAAACTTGAAAAGGTCGTCAAATTTGGACCCAAATCCAAAGATTTTTGAGTAGTTTTTGGGACAAAAAAGTAGGGTGGTTAAAATCACAGATTTTGCTGGTTATTTAAAGAGCACACCAATTTGGTGTTTTTGGCCTCGGATCCACTCAAAATCGTCGCTTTATATTATTTCGTGATGCAATTTAGCCATAAACAAGCGAAGACAAAATTTTGGAAATTTTCCATTTTTGACCCCCAAACCATAGGCTTACCCTTTAAGAAAATGGCCAAAAACTCGAAATCCTCATAAATGGTCTTCTTGGCCTTGTACCCACTCTAAATCATTGCTAAATATCATCTCTTCATCCGTTCTAACCAGACACAGACCATAGCAGAAAAAACTTGAAAAGGTCGTCAAATTTGGACCCAAATCCAAAGATTTTTGAGTAGTTTTTGGGACAAAAAAGTAGGGTGGTTAAAATCACAGATTTTGCTGGTTATTTAAAGAGCACACCAATTTGGTGTTTTTGGCCTCGGATCCACTCAAAATCGTCGCTTTATATTATTTCGTGATGCAATTTAGCCATAAACAAGCGAAGACAAAATTTTGGAAATTTTCCATTTTTGACCCCCAAACCATAGGCTTACCCTTTAAGAAAATGGCCAAAAACTCGAAATCCTCATAAATGGTCTTCTTGGCCTTGTACCCACTCTAAATCATTGCTAAATATCATCTCTTCATCCGTTCTAACCAGACACAGACCATAGCAGAAAAAACTTGAAAAGGTCGTCAAATTTGGACCCAAATCCAAAGATTTTTGAGTAGTTTTTGGGACAAAAAAGTAGGGTGGTTAAAATCACAGATTTTGCTGGTTATTTAAAGAGCACACCAATTTGGTGTTTTTGGCCTCGGATCCACTCAAAATCGTCGCTTTATATTATTTCGTGATGCAATTTAGCCATAAACAAGCGAAGACAAAATTTTGGAAATTTTCCATTTTTGACCCCCAAACCATAGGCTTACCCTTTAAGAAAATGGCCAAAAACTCGAAATCCTCATAAATGGTCTTCTTGGCCTTGTACCCACTCTAAATCATTGCTAAATATCATCTCTTCATCCGTTCTAACCAGACACAGACCATAGCAGAAAAAACTTGAAAAGGTCGTCAAATTTGGACCCAAATCCAAAGATTTTTGAGTAGTTTTTGGGACAAAAAAGTAGGGTGGTTAAAATCACAGATTTTGCTGGTTATTTAAAGAGCACACCAATTTGGTGTTTTTGGCCTCGGATCCACTCAAAATCGTCGCTTTATATTATTTCGTGATGCAATTTAGCCATAAACAAGCGAAGACAAAATTTTGGAAATTTTCCATTTTTGACCCCCAAACCATAGGCTTACCCTTTAAGAAAATGGCCAAAAACTCGAAATCCTCATAAATGGTCTTCTTGGCCTTGTACCCACTCTAAATCATTGCTAAATATCATCTCTTCATCCGTTCTAACCAGACACAGACCATAGCAGAAAAAACTTGAAAAGGTCGTCAAATTTGGACCCAAATCCAAAGATTTTTGAGTAGTTTTTGGGACAAAAAAGTAGGGTGGTTAAAATCACAGATTTTGCTGGTTATTTAAAGAGCACACCAATTTGGTGTTTTTGGCCTCGGATCCACTCAAAATCGTCGCTTTATATTATTTCGTGATGCAATTTAGCCATAAACAAGCGAAGACAAAATTTTGGAAATTTTCCATTTTTGACCCCCAAACCATAGGCTTACCCTTTAAGAAAATGGCCAAAAACTCGAAATCCTCATAAATGGTCTTCTTGGCCTTGTACCCACTCTAAATCATTGCTAAATATCATCTCTTCATCCGTTCTAACCAGACACAGACCATAGCAGAAAAAACTTGAAAAGGTCGTCAAATTTGGACCCAAATCCAAAGATTTTTGAGTAGTTTTTGGGACAAAAAAGTAGGGTGGTTAAAATCACAGATTTTGCTGGTTATTTAAAGAGCACACCAATTTGGTGTTTTTGGCCTCGGATCCACTCAAAATCGTCGCTTTATATTATTTCGTGATGCAATTTAGCCATAAACAAGCGAAGACAAAATTTTGGAAATTTTCCATTTTTGACCCCCAAACCATAGGCTTACCCTTTAAGAAAATGGCCAAAAACTCGAAATCCTCATAAATGGTCTTCTTGGCCTTGTACCCACTCTAAATCATTGCTAAATATCATCTCTTCATCCGTTCTAACCAGACACAGACCATAGCAGAAAAAACTTGAAAAGGTCGTCAAATTTGGACCCAAATCCAAAGATTTTTGAGTAGTTTTTGGGACAAAAAAGTAGGGTGGTTAAAATCACAGATTTTGCTGGTTATTTAAAGAGCACACCAATTTGGTGTTTTTGGCCTCGGATCCACTCAAAATCGTCGCTTTATATTATTTCGTGATGCAATTTAGCCATAAACAAGCGAAGACAAAATTTTGGAAATTTTCCATTTTTGACCCCCAAACCATAGGCTTACCCTTTAAGAAAATGGCCAAAAACTCGAAATCCTCATAAATGGTCTTCTTGGCCTTGTACCCACTCTAAATCATTGCTAAATATCATCTCTTCATCCGTTCTAACCAGACACAGACCATAGCAGAAAAAACTTGAAAAGGTCGTCAAATTTGGACCCAAATCCAAAGATTTTTGAGTAGTTTTTGGGACAAAAAAGTAGGGTGGTTAAAATCACAGATTTTGCTGGTTATTTAAAGAGCACACCAATTTGGTGTTTTTGGCCTCGGATCCACTCAAAATCGTCGCTTTATATTATTTCGTGATGCAATTTAGCCATAAACAAGCGAAGACAAAATTTTGGAAATTTTCCATTTTTGACCCCCAAACCATAGGCTTACCCTTTAAGAAAATGGCCAAAAACTCGAAATCCTCATAAATGGTCTTCTTGGCCTTGTACCCACTCTAAATCATTGCTAAATATCATCTCTTCATCCGTTCTAACCAGACACAGACCATAGCAGAAAAAACTTGAAAAGGTCGTCAAATTTGGACCCAAATCCAAAGATTTTTGAGTAGTTTTTGGGACAAAAAAGTAGGGTGGTTAAAATCACAGATTTTGCTGGTTATTTAAAGAGCACACCAATTTGGTGTTTTTGGCCTCGGATCCACTCAAAATCGTCGCTTTATATTATTTCGTGATGCAATTTAGCCATAAACAAGCGAAGACAAAATTTTGGAAATTTTCCATTTTTGACCCCCAAACCATAGGCTTACCCTTTAAGAAAATGGCCAAAAACTCGAAATCCTCATAAATGGTCTTCTTGGCCTTGTACCCACTCTAAATCATTGCTAAATATCATCTCTTCATCCGTTCTAACCAGACACAGACCATAGCAGAAAAAACTTGAAAAGGTCGTCAAATTTGGACCCAAATCCAAAGATTTTTGAGTAGTTTTTGGGACAAAAAAGTAGGGTGGTTAAAATCACAGATTTTGCTGGTTATTTAAAGAGCACACCAATTTGGTGTTTTTGGCCTCGGATCCACTCAAAATCGTCGCTTTATATTATTTCGTGATGCAATTTAGCCATAAACAAGCGAAGACAAAATTTTGGAAATTTTCCATTTTTGACCCCCAAACCATAGGCTTACCCTTTAAGAAAATGGCCAAAAACTCGAAATCCTCATAAATGGTCTTCTTGGCCTTGTACCCACTCTAAATCATTGCTAAATATCATCTCTTCATCCGTTCTAACCAGACACAGACCATAGCAGAAAAAACTTGAAAAGGTCGTCAAATTTGGACCCAAATCCAAAGATTTTTGAGTAGTTTTTGGGACAAAAAAGTAGGGTGGTTAAAATCACAGATTTTGCTGGTTATTTAAAGAGCACACCAATTTGGTGTTTTTGGCCTCGGATCCACTCAAAATCGTCGCTTTATATTATTTCGTGATGCAATTTAGCCATAAACAAGCGAAGACAAAATTTTGGAAATTTTCCATTTTTGACCCCCAAACCATAGGCTTACCCTTTAAGAAAATGGCCAAAAACTCGAAATCCTCATAAATGGTCTTCTTGGCCTTGTACCCACTCTAAATCATTGCTAAATATCATCTCTTCATCCGTTCTAACCAGACACAGACCATAGCAGAAAAAACTTGAAAAGGTCGTCAAATTTGGACCCAAATCCAAAGATTTTTGAGTAGTTTTTGGGACAAAAAAGTAGGGTGGTTAAAATCACAGATTTTGCTGGTTATTTAAAGAGCACACCAATTTGGTGTTTTTGGCCTCGGATCCACTCAAAATCGTCGCTTTATATTATTTCGTGATGCAATTTAGCCATAAACAAGCGAAGACAAAATTTTGGAAATTTTCCATTTTTGACCCCCAAACCATAGGCTTACCCTTTAAGGTGGTATGTACCTCAAAAAATGCACTTTTTCAACAAGCTCTTTTACAAAATGTAACCAATGCACCTTTAATCTAGACCACAATACAAGTTTATTTATGTGCTTGTTTGCCCATTATGTTGGGTGTGTTATGTTAGGTGGGCGGGGCTTTACCTGCTGTAAGGTGTCTCTACTATAACATTTCTAACTCTTAAAGTTTTCAACAAAACTTTGAAACTTTCAGGAAATAATCTTCAGGGGCACTGCTATGCAATAAACTAAAAAAAAATGCCATATTGCACTATTAGACTGAAAATTTACACTATCATTTTCCTGAGAAGCCAAAATTGACACAAACTTCAAATTTTAAAATTTTGATTTTAAGAGCCATTTGGACCAAACTGGCTATCTGTAGTTCATTGCATGCAAAAATATATACACAAACTTCTCTGAAAAAATTAGACAAATCCATCAAATCCTTATAAAAATATCACTGTTACAGTTTTCGCAGTTTCGCAAAATTCTAAATACTGAGAAAAGGGCTTTAAAAGTTTTTAAAATTATTTATCAAGAATTTTAACACAGAATATATGGTCTAAAATGTCTAAAACTGTCCAGAGGCATAATTGGGACCCTCTGCCTGCTTTGTTTTGTCATCTTTTCTTTTTCTTTGGCCCCTGAGAACTTTTCTTCTTCTTTTGGTGTCACCTTGGCTCTTTCTCTGTGCCAGGTGAACACGTGTTTGATTCTGTTGTTGGCATCCAGCTTCAGTGAACTTTCCTGGAGGAATGCCCAGAGCATCAAAAAGCTTCAAAACAACAGAAGTGCCCATATTGAAGTGTGCAACAGCATCATAGAGGCCCATCTCAAGAATTTCTCTACCAACATAGACTTCCTTGGGAATCCGTTGCCACACCATGCCATTTAGCGACTCATTTTGATTTTGGGTTTTCCCGTGCAAGCATTTTTCCAATAAGCTATCATCACTGAGTCTCACATACTCAGGTTTGAGCTTTGAAATAACTGGCAAGGGAAGTCCAGGTCCATGTTTGTATAGGCTTGTCTTGTTAGTCTTATCTTGCTGGTACCGGCACCAGCTTGTGCTGCCAGGTGGGCAATGGTCGTGAAGTGGGCGGGACTCACTGGAAGCACAGTGCATAAGACTGGCGTGAATAGCTTTTTTCATTCCTGCCAAATTTCCCACATTGGAACGAATGGCAATTCCATAGTAATTTTGGAGCTTATCAATGGTTCCATCTGTTAACTTGCCTCTTCCCCCCAGGCCTGGGTTTTCACGTTTCAACTTACGAAGTGCTGTGCCCACCCTTTTCTGCACATGACCAATGCACTCTCTTTTTTCAACAGTAATGCCAGAAGCTTGATAAACGTCCTTTACTTTGTTGAAACTTTTGCTGTCGCCATCTCCATAATACTCGGTGTAGCGCAAGTTATGAAGCTCCACAGATCGTTTAAATATACGGTCAACACCTTCAGGTTCCATGGCTGGGGCAGAGCCTTTAAAATTGGCTTTGCATGCAATATGGTCTGCTTTCCATCTCTGGTATTCTTCACTGTTCTTGTCTAAATGTTCATGCAGCTCACACTGCTTACATGCCTGGCTAAGGGCCTCAACATCAACAACTTTTCCTGTGTCAATAGAGATCACAGTTACACAGCCATTTCTTGATGAAAATCCTCTTTTCTGCCATGTCCCATCACAAGACACACCACAATTTACAGGCTCAGATCCAGCAGAATCATTTGGCTCCTTCAGATTCCTTACTTCCTCAGCTGCATTACTCATGCTTTCTTTTGCAATAGATCGCAAACAAGATGTAATAACGCCGGAAATCTTCGAATAATTTTTCGCAGCTGGGGGTGGGGGCATGTTCATTAAAGTACAAAATTTTTGTGCACCTGTACGCCCTTTTCCGAGGGTTCTCATACCATAAACAAGACGTCTGTTTACCTCAAAGCTCTTTCCCTGCTGTTTGGAGGTATAAAATGAATATTTCCAGCCACAATTTTCGCATAATAAACGCAGGCTCGAGGCACAGCCCTTCCTATTAATTTCGTCTTCCATAAACAGAAGATCAAATTCACCACATTGATGACATCCCAACATCGAGAGCACATTGCACAATACTTCCATGTCAAAGAACCTGAAGCCTGTAATCGTAGGCCCACTACTAGGTGATGTTTCATCAGGCTTATCCACTGGCTTCTTTTCTTCGGTGTCCTCTTTGAGTTTCCGGTAAGAGGCAGACAAAGTTTCCTTTTCCTGATGATCGGGCTCCCGATCGTCAGTTGAAGTATTCGGCGATTTAAATTCATCTCCAAGCCCATCAGAACCATTTCCTCCATCTACACCGTCTCCCTGATTGTGTTTGGTGAATCTATTGCCGTAAAACTTACGTTTCTTTCGTCTTTGAGAAGAAAACTTGGGTTTTGCCATTCTGTAGCAGATCGTTCCACAATTTGGAAAACAAAAATGGCGGCATTACGTCCAACTTACATCAAAACGAGGTCAGAAGCTCAGAATAGGTACCAGTCTCCCAGAGGAGAATAGTGGCGGGACTACGATCTTTTGTCCCTTTCCTGTCGCGAAAACTGACGCGTAAATAAACCTGTTTCCATGGCAACGAATCGACATGTCCTTGTTTGAGCTGAAATATTTCTTTTTCCGTTCAGATATTAGCAGAAAAACCCCTCTCAGAATAAAAACAAGGCATTGAAGGTTTGAAAATCAATAAAAAAAATTTTTTAACCAATATTCGAAATTTTTGCGTTTTTTGAGGTACATACCACCTTAAGAAAATGGCCAAAAACTCGAAATCCTCATAAATGGTCTTCTTGGCCTTGTACCCACTCTAAATCATTGCTAAATATCATCTCTTCATCCGTTCTAACCAGACACAGACCATAGCAGAAAAAACTTGAAAAGGTCGTCAAATTTGGACCCAAATCCAAAGATTTTTGAGTAGTTTTTGGGACAAAAAAGTAGGGTGGTTAAAATCACAGATTTTGCTGGTTATTTAAAGAGCACACCAATTTGGTGTTTTTGGCCTCGGATCCACTCAAAATCGTCGCTTTATATTATTTCGTGATGCAATTTAGCCATAAACAAGCTTACCCCTCAACTCTTTTTCTAGCGGTGACAAATATCGCTCTTAGATGACCGATTGTTTGAAAAGCCCGGAACGTTCCTAGTTTGCAAATGAAGCATTGATTTTACTTGCTCTCACCGTTTGTAATTTTCACGTTTATGACCCAAAGGAATTCTGGGATATTCTTGTTTATCAGCAGCATGGAAGACTGCCAATTTTTTTTTCACATATTATTTTTGTAAGTGTCGAGCCACCCGGTCCTGCTGGCAAAATATTGCACCGAATGCATTATTTACAAGTCAAAACTCCCCAAAATTGCCATGCCAGGTCCCGGAATCCACTCTCAAAACGACTAAAGACACAACTTCTCTCCGTGGATTGCCATCAGTCGCTCGAATACTTTGAGCGGCCTATTTCGTGTGAAGTTGCTTCTCACCTCTGTATTCTTTCAAAGGATTGCCTCTACCCTTAAGCCCAGCTTTATGATGCCAGGCAGCGGGCTTCTGAGGTGCAAAATGGCTCGAAAAATACTCTTATAAATGAAACAAGCAAGGAATTTTAACTGCAGTGTTCGTTTAGAAATAAACGACTGCTAGCGTGACGAGCGTGACAACAAAGATAGAGCCTTCGGTGTTGTGGACCAGCGAATTCGCCTTGGTAACCCCTTATATGGAGTAGCCAGGTCGATTTGACCTCCTACCCTCTGAAATTTGCAAACAAAAGCGACCAAATCGACCGGTAGAGAAAGAGTTAAGAAAATGGCCAAATACTCGGATTTGGGACCAAATTTGAAAACTTTATCAAATTATTTTTCCGTTTTAGTTTGTGTCTGGTTAGAACGGATGAATAAATGATATTTAGCAATTATTTAGAGTGGGTAAAAGGCAAACAAAACCACGGAAACAAAATTCAAATTTTCGCCAATTTTGAGAGAGAACCAAACACACACGAGAAAGGCATACACGAAGACACACAAAAAATTGAAATTTTATCCAATTTTGTTTCAAAACCAAAGGCTTACCCATTTTGAAATTTGGAAAAAAAGATTCGAAAATCTGATAAATGGGCTTTTCAGCCTTGTATCCACTCTAAATAGTTACTACGATTTCTTGATCCATTCTAGGTATACAGAAACACAAAAAATTTCAAACTTTAGGATTACCGCTTTGGAAAATTTAGATAAAGTTAGAGAACCTCATAGTCTTTGTCTTTGCATCCATTCTAAATTGTTACTAAACATTGTTTCTTGATCCATTACACAGAAAAAAAACTCAAATTTTCTCCAATTTTGACCTAAAACCATAGGCTTACCCCTCTGAAAAATTTAAAACTTCATAAATGCTGTACCCACTCTAAATCAGTGTTAAAGATCTTTTTTTATCCATTGTAGCGAGACGCAAACACAGAAATAATTTTTTCTTCAATTTTGATCGAAAACCATAGGTTTACCCCTTTAGGAAGAGTGCAATAAAATAGAAAACCCCATAAATGGTCTTTTTTGCCTGCTACCAACTCTAAATCATTGCTAAATACACAAACAGAGAAATAAATTCAAGTTCTTTCAGGCAGCAATTTGTGTTTTCAAGTGCGAGATCCGAAGCCAGGAAAATCCGGTCACCATATTGGACGATATAGTGGAGGATCTGGGATGAGTGACAAAGCGAGGGGGAGGGGTGTAAGGAGAGAGAAGCCTTGCCTTCCCTCCCCTCCCTTTGTCACTCTTCCCGGCCAGATCCTCCACCATATTGTTCAATATGGTGACAGCATTTACCAGGCTTCGAATCTCATGCTTGAAAACACAAATTACCTCCTGCAAGCAGGCTACCATTTAATGTAAGTTTTTTAGTTTGACCCTCTATGCAGTGTTTTCAAACGTAGCCGGCGCCCGGCGTAAGTGACAGGCTACATCGAGCGTTTGCGCCAGGTACTTTGTTGGTATTCCAAAGTATGAGTTGATGTAGAAGATGAAGGGATCAAAATTTCAGCCCAAATTAAAAAAGCAATACCTATGGATTAAAGTTAAAGATAAAACATTTCATAAGAAAAACAACACATAAGGAATCCTCGCATCAGGAAAAACTGATTACCATTGCAAGATAAAAGAAGCCTTGTTTATTCAAGAAATGAACCCGACTTTAAACCCTAATCTTACCAGTGACAAGCTGTCACTTTATTAGTATGTCACGTCTATTTTTAGCCTTACCCAGATCACTCGCAATTTCTTTTTTAATATAAATAGTTCTTCATGTCATAACTGGCATTTGATCCTGCTATTTGACGACTTGTTTTTTTCTCCACATCGTGTTTGAAACTGCTAATGGAGTATACAATGAACTAAAAGTAACTTTTTGGGCCTGAAATGCACCAGACTGCACCTCAGAGCATACAGATCAAAATTTCCCTGCATTTTCCCCCTTGTACTTTTTCCCATTTTGAAAATCCTGCATAGTCTATGTACTCACTACAAATAGTTAACCATTGGGTCAGGCAAAGGAGTTTATGTCTTATGGTTCAAATTTGACTTTTTTTACTGATAATCTTATGAGGATGATCAAATTGTACTTTTAAACTATGAAATTAATATTAATGGATCACAGGTACACTTGGTAAATATAGTAACTCAGGATCAACTTAATATGAGACATTGTTACCCAGGCCATGATGCCACAAGCCAAAGAATGGCAGTCCAGTCCAATTAGGGGAGATGAGGACCTCGGTTAACTCTTAATCGGGGATTAGCATTAATCAGGTTTTGTAGAACCAGTTCCTGACTAATCAAGATTGATTCAAATGTATTAGGAATTATTATCAACTATATTTTGTTTCGGGACATCATGATTCATGATATAACCTTATTTGACCCCAAACATAGGCTTTGGAAAAAGCGCCAACTGCTCTCAAGAATTAATCAGTTATTTGAGATGTAATGCCTCTTAAATTTTAATGTATACAATACAATAACCTGTAACAAAAATAACACGCCTTGAAAAGATTAAGATTCGGGGAAGAGAGATTGAGTGTTTTCTGTGTTTGGGAAGTGGTTTTTGTTGCGCTTTCTTATGAGGATCACTCAGTCGAAGGCATATTGACCAGCAGAACAACCACAAAGATATTGTGAGACAAAATATGCATCCTGACCACACTTCGGAACACTCGCCCTAATATAAACTTAATTTGTCTTGTTTAACATAGGTCTGGAAACTACAATGTACTTGGAGGTGTAAGTTTCCTTTAGCCTTCACCTCACACTGTTACAAATGAAAGACAATATTTTTCCATACCTCTCAGTAATGGTCAAACTGGTTTAACAAGTTTCAAACCTGTTACACAAGCTTGGTTGCAAATGACAATGACACAACTCAGTAGTGTCATTTTCGTTTCGTTTTCATTGTAGAGAAATATTAAGACAAATCCTTTTCTGGAAAAAGGTAACTATGTGATAATTTTTGTCTTAATGACGCTCGAAAACGATGTTGTCCATCAGAGATGAAAGCCAGCTATAAAACGCTTCTGTAGTTTTTCCAATGGTTCCTCGACTAGGATCAAACATGGCTTCCAGGCAAGCAACATTTCGAAGACTGACTTCAAAGGGAACCTCCTGCAATGAGGAACGGAAGTAGAGTTAAAAAGAAAAGCAGCAAAGAAAAACGGAGTTATTGTCAAAGAACGAATTACTTGATCCTGTCATATCACAGATTGAATATAAACGAAGTTTCAGAATCATGATAAGAACTTTTAGGACGCGCAAGTTTTTCTTTAACGGGGCTCAAAATGACTTCGCTATTTTCAAACACCAACTGTTTAATGGATCGATACTCCCACAATTTTCCGTTTGTTTTCTTGGCCATGGTATCAAAAAATCCCCCCATTATTTCTCAACAAGTTGTGATCAAATTTTTGACAAATAAAGTTACCATAGCAACAGTACAGCCCGTTAGTGACACCCTTAATTTTGGCTTTGTCTGCTTGTAACTCAAAAACGAGTCGGATGACCCCCATTTCTTATTATTGAATTGCAATCAGCATATATAGATTCATTTTTCTGCAAAGTTTTTTTTAAAATCACTGATTGCAGTTCAATAATAAAAAACGGGGTCATCCGACCTACAGGCACATTAAGCCAAAATTAAGGGTTTTTCTAAGAGTCTGTACTGTTGCTATGGTACCCATACCCAATTGTTTTGATACTATGTTCAAGAAAATGAACAAAAAATTATAAAAGTATCAATGCATGAAAGAGTTGGTGTTTAAATATTACGAAACCATTTTGGGCCACCTTAAAAGAAGAGTCAGGGAGGCCATCAAGATCTACTGTCAGGCCCCACCATTGGACCGGGACGCCGGATACGAGCTCCCCGCGATCTACCAGAACATTTCGTCATGTGATTTGCAGTATAAATCACGCGAACAAACGTCGAACTCCATCATTTGATAAAGATTCTGCGATGGAATCGAAAGCTTGTGCGTTCTAAAAGTTGTTATCCTGATCTTGAAACTTCATTTACATTAAAAAGTGGCATTGTTCATTTGTCAACGTCAAGCAGATCAATCATCCCCGTAAAATTGTTTAAAGAGACTAGCGATTGACTGTTATAACACCATCTGAACTCAGTGTTAAAAAAAAAATGTAGCTACCTGTCATCCTAACATACGATTATTCAGTGTTGTCTTCTTAAATACTCTGGTATTTTCATTAATATATGATTGTTCTGAATACTGTAAATGTGCATCTGTTTGGGATTTAAATTAAAATTTAGCTTGATTTGACTACAAACGGCAAACAAACGAACGCTGGACTAAGTGTTTTCTGTTTATAACCTGGAAATTCTACCTTAGCTGAACAAAACTGAGGGAAGAAACGCCAAGGGTGAGATTTTTGTCTATTTTGGTGCCCCCTCCCCCAAAATATCCCGTAATCACTCACGCGACACTGGCTTGATCCGTCTTTGCCAAAGCGAGCTATGATAGTTAGTCAATGAGCCACAGGCTACCCACAAAACAACTTTACAAGCACTAACCTCAAGCGGAACAGCTTTCTCCAGTGGTAGCAAGGCGTTAATTTCACTGAGGTGCTCTTTCAGGAGGGCCCTTATATGGTCGTCCTTTCTTTGCTTGGCTGATAGAGCCCTTATCCCCATGCTCTTCTTCTTTCGTGGTGTGGTACCAGTGGTCGAAGACTTTTGGTCAAGATTTCCAGGAACCATTAACTGAACGGTGTCTTGTCTTGAAGGACGGCCTGCGACAAACAGTAATCAGTTAACAAATCCCTTAATTACTCCTTGTGTCAAAATAAGGTAAACTTATGAATGGGAGGCAGACAATATTTTATCAGCCACCTAAGAAAAGATGGGGCTAATTCTATATTACGAGATGCTCTTGGACAAGTGTGCTTTTGAAAAGTTTCATGTGAATATAAATGCCTGTTCAAACACTTGTTAGCCAGTTTTTGACAGACAAACAAATAAACTAACAAAAGACTCGTGCACAACCTTTATCTTGAGAGCCGGGTTCTCTGAACAAATTATTTTAATTTGCATAAGTTCCATTTTCAAGAAAATTTGCTTCTTTGAATCTTAAATACACAATGAAAGTAATAAACTTGAAGCAAAAAGTGAAGTTCTCACTTCACCCGATGCTGTCAAATTTGTTCAAGGCATGCAAGAGTTCTAGATTTGCCCATCATGATTGTATTAGCACGAACTCCTCTGTGCCCCAATGGACGCTCAGATATTCATTAAACTTTGTTAAAAATTTCCGTTTTAGTGTTCTTCACTCCCCAAGACTCACCCTTATTCTGTTCAGTCGTTCCTACTGCTGCCTGCGATGTCAGGACAGGAATCAGGTCATTCTCAGCGGTTTCTAACGTTGCCATAAGCTTTTCGTGAAGGGCCTGGACATGAGTGTCTACCACGCGACACATCCCAGCCTTAACCTGTGCAGTGACTGGGTTCAAGGCCAAGTTGAGCGCCTTGTTGTTAAAAGCGTACAGAAGAAACAAAGAACCCTGCTGGGCCTGCGTGTCCTGTGGATCCTCCAAGTTCACATAGTCCAGATCAGGTTGGAACCACTGGATGCAGACTTCGTAGTCACCTGATGTGATGGACCTGTCCACAAAATCTTGAAAAATAAAAAACATAACTATCTTAGGAAGGTATAATTCATGCGTTTCCTTTCAGACTCGTCAAGTGCAATTTATGTTAAAGACAATAATGCAATCTGCAATCTGCAATCTTCTTGGAGTCCAGTAAAGTGGTCAAGGTGTTGGAATAGAAATCTGAAGGTCCAACTTAACCTTTTGTTTCTGCCATTGTTTGTTTCACTATCCCTAAAAAGCTCACCAGGAAAGTGGAAAATCAATTCGTTTACTACTGATTTAAGGCAAGCGCCTGTTCCACCGAGATTTCTGGTGGTATTTGTGAAACTTCAATTCAATTCAATTCTCTTTGAGTCGAATTATCCAACTGCAATCTTCCCCTCCCTCCACAAGGACGACTGATCCAATGACAACCCTCACCTCCTTTCACGGGGACGACTTATCAAACGGCAACCCTCCCCTCCCTCCACAAGGACGACTTATCCAATGACAACCCTCACCTCCTTTTCACGGGAACGACGTATCAAACGGCAACCCTCCCCTCCCTCCACGGGGACGACTTATCCAATGGCAACCCTCCCCACCCTTCGCGGGGATGACTTATCCAATGACAACCCTCACCTCCTTTTCACAGGGACGACTCATCAAACGGCAAACGTCCTCCCTCCACAAGGACGACTTATCAAATGGCAACCCACCCCTCCCTCCACGGGGACGACTTATCCAATGGCAACTCTCCCCACCCTTCGCGGGGATGACTTATCCAGCTGGAACCCTCCTTTCCCTCCACGGGCTATCCAACAGCAACCCACCCCTCCCTTTACAGGGACAACTCATCCAATAGCAACCCTCCCCTCCTGCCACGGGGATGACATATCCAATGACAACCCTCCCCTTACTCCAAGGGAGCAACTTATCTAATGGAAACCCACTCCTCCCTCCACAAGGACGACTTATATAATGACAATCCTCCCTTTCCTCCACGAGGACGACTTATCAAACGGCAACCCTCTCCTCCCTCCATGGGGATGACGTATCCAGCCACAACCCTCCACGTGAACGACTTTTCAAACGGTAACCCTCCCCTTCCTCCACGGGGACGACTTATCAAATGGCAACCCTCCCCTCCCTCCATGGGGAAGACTTATCCAATGGCAACCCTCCCCTCCCTCCACGGGGACGACGTATCCAATGGCAATCCTCCCCTCCCTCCACAGGGGCGACTTCTCCAATGGCAACCCTCCCTTCCCTCCACGGGGACGACGTATCTAATGGCAACCCTCCCTTTTTCCATGGGGATGACTTATCCAATGGCAACCCTCCCCTCCCTCCACGGGGACGACTTATCCAATGGTAACACTCCCCTCCCTACATGGGGACGACTTATCCAATGGTAACACTCCCCTCCCTACATGGGGACGACTTATCCAGCCGCAACCCTCCCTTCCCTCCAGGGGTCGACTCATCCAATGACAACCCTCCCCTCCCTCCATGGGGACGACGTATCTAATGACAACTCTCCATGGACGACTCATGCCATAAAGTACTTACCAGTTTTCGTGGAAGTGTTCCCCGTCAAGTCCGTATTAGAGGGCGTGGTGACCATCGTCTGGGGGCCATTGGAGGAACTATAATTGGACAGGACCTCCGGTGGATATACACCGCAGCACTCCACTGCATAAGGGCCCAACTCGTTTTTCAGAAAGGAATGCATCCTGGAGAGTTTCAAAGCCCTCTTGGCACTAAACAAAGGTAAAACACTTGCACTGGAATTCTTCATCTCCTCTTCGGCTCCGGGGTCCACACCGAGCGCGGAGTACGAACACTGTCGACGAAGAACCGAGAGGTAACCAAGAAGATGAAGCCAAGTGACCTGAACGCGGTTGGAATTGTTAATTGTGGTTCCCATGGTAACGATCCCATCCTTAGCGACTAACGCTCCGTCGTCGGCGCTTCTAATGACGTCATCTGTACCCAGAAGGTCAAACAGAGCGAAACCTGGGACAGAACTGGCGGCTTTTTCGGAGAGCTTCAACGCGGTTATTTCGGGATCACCCGTCAAGATCCCGATTTTATACTGAGCCGACGACACCACGCCCGCAGCCCGAATGGCGGACCACGCGGTCCTTACCTCCTTGTCCACTTCTTTGTTCTTCTCTCGCGATTCCTTCTCTTTGCGGTCTTTTTCCCTTGCACTTCCTTTCTTGCTCATCTTCCTTTCCCTGGTAGTGGATGTGGAGTCTGTGGCACGGGCTGGTCTGTCTGTGGTACGGGTTACTGCGTCAGGGGTCTTGGGAGGTTTGAGTTTGTTAGCGTTGTTGATGAGGACTAACGCCATCTCTAGGTATGCTTGCTTCATCAATCTGGCGAGGAAAAATGCAAGCTTTAGGCTAAAATCAGGTGTCTATAACAGGGAATCAAATCCAACGATTAGTCTGAACGGCAACAACGGCGGGAACACATAACGGGTATCAAGGACCGGAAAATGTCGTGATATAAACCGGGCCAAGCGTGGGAAAATATGTCACCAGTGTCGAGCATGCAAAAGGACGTTTGCTTAGTACCGTCCTATGCTCGGCTTCTATTTAATAAACGAACAAACTGAATACACAGAGAAAAAAATGAACTATCAAGCTAAGGAACAGTCATACATCTTCATCTTCAACAACCATAATAAACCTACAAGGTAAATCCATATCATGAAGAAACTGCACCAGAAATAGCATTTGGAATTTCAGTGACAAAATCTCACCCCAGATCGTGATCCGAGATAAACGTGCATTGTGTAGCTTCCACAAGAGTGTTGACCACTATACTGGGAGACAGCTGACCTGACTGAAGCATCTGTCTTTGTATCTGACCTGTGAAAAGAGTTCAAAGCTCAGTGTGACTCAGGTGACAATATATAGGATAGCTTGTGTTCACACGACTTGCCAATCAACATCAATTAATAGTGTTTACGAGTGATTTAGCAAGTGAACAGAGACCTAGTTGGAAATAACGTGCACAAAAAATTCCAAGCTCAAAGAGGCTCAGCTAAGAAAAAGGAGTAACTGATGCTCACACGGTTTACCAACAACATCAAGTATGTTAATACCGTTTGTGGGTGGATTTGATAAGTGGAAGGGCTCTAAAAGGGAAAACATGCACATGAAAAAACGGAGAGGGGAGCGACCCATTAGCATCTTGGGTAGTGGAAGTGGGTTAAATAGTCCCTTGTTTGAGGTAATTACTTCATGGAAGCGGGGAGGGGTTTGGAGAATTTGGACTCTGACACTGTTTGAAGAATATGCCGACAAAACGTGGTTTTTGGAGATTTGTTAACTTTTAGGAACTTGGCCAACAAAAAAGCAGTCTTCAAATGTAGGAGGAACACCCTACCAAGAGTAAGCAACAACTGCGCTTCAACAGGTTTCCGCTGACAAGCTGCAGTCCGCGCCAGCTGAAGACCCAGTTCAAGTTCTTTCACCGCCGTCTGCCGGTCGGTTGGAATGACGTCAGAAGGTGATGTTTGTTTGGCCATCGCACCCCGAGCCGTAGTTTAATGTCAACCAGAGGAAGAAGCTGAGAAAAATAGATGTTATGGAGTGGCATGACAGGACAAAACTCCACAAGGTTCACGTCGCTTCCGAGCTCTGCCAACTAATAAGAGAAAAACAGAAGAAGGTAATGTAATCTGTACACTAGAATTCTAAGTAACAATCGGAATGTTGAAGAGTAAAGCCACTTCAAAATATTTTAAGACCCACTTAAGGTTTCTTGCGTTTTCTTGTGCCTTCTTGCGGCTGCGTGAAGCGGATCACGTATGTCAATCAGGCTAATTTACTACATACCATATGCGTACGCCTTAACTTCAGGTATATCTATTACTTGTCTTTGACAGAAACCGCGGAGACCATTTTAAAGTGATACGGCTAAAACATCTGGCCAAGTTCAAGTGGCATAATTCATACATTATCCATGTCATCTGGAGACCAAACCAAATCAACCCAATAAAAAACGTGGTAGCGCTGTGGCCCTACCAGCCCATCCCCATCCGCGGTCCCTGTCTTGAAGCGTTTTAGTAGGACAACATTACTTGACTAGAGATTTCTTTAAAGTGCATCTAAACCCAAAAAATTTTTTCGCTACAATAAATCTTTACACCTGTTTGAAACGCACTGCGCCTTTTTTTTTTTTTTTTGAAGCAAATCTTGACTAGTTATTTTGAGTTTTCTAGTGTTAAAGTTGCAAAATCTGGCCATTGTCTGCCCCACGACCGAGTCAGAAGGGGCTTGGGTCTATTCTCGATTTGACGTCACAAACTGATTTACAACGCATGCAAAGCAGTTTGTGACGTCAAATCGAGAATAGACCCAAGCCCCTTCTGACTCGGTCGTGGGGCCAGATTTTGCAACTTTAACACCCTAGCATACTCAAAATAACTAGTCAAGATTTGCTAAAAAAAAAAGGCGCAGTGCGTTTCAAACAGGTGCAAGATTCATTTTAGCGAAAAAAAATTTTGGGGTTTAGGTGCACTTTAAGTCTCAGGACCTTGTGCAAATCGACGAGGCTTAATAAGACCCATAGTTTCCCGTAAAGCCTCCTTGGCACCACGTTTATGAAGGTACTTTGTTTTGCTTCCTTAGGTACTTATGTGTGTGGGTGGAAATCAAATATTGGAAAGAAATACTTGAACATACCTGTTCAAGTAGATAACTCATCGCTTGCTTGTACGCGGACAGTTTGTGGTTAAGGTAAGGCACTGTTGAAGTCACGTGAGATGGAGGCATGATGTCAGCGTGTTGGATGATTGACAGAACCAACAGCAGCTTCCCTGAGAAGGACAGAGCCGGGCTCTGCTCCAAACGAGTTATTATATCCTATATAGAGACGAAAAACACACGAGCCTTTAGGCGAGTGTGTATGCAAAAAAAATACAAGTGACGAGTGGGATATTCCACGGTATACCACGGGAAAGGGTTGCATAACTATTTTATACCATGCTATAGAAAATACAGTGGCCAGCAAGGCCAGTATGAACGGGAATCTCAACGCACGATGGGAAGGTTGGGTGTGATACCGTTGAATTGCACTGATCGATGGGAAGGTTCGGTTGAATACTGAGGAATATACAACGGCTTTCCTGCATTCTGATTGGCTGTATTTTCTATGGCATGGTATAAAATGTAGTAGACTTTAACTTTTGGCTTCTTCCTTTTCTATACAACATAAAATTAAGAGGTGCCGAAACAAATTGGAATGGATTCTGAGAGTTCACTTGGGAAGGCTAGTTTACCTCTAGTGTTTCCAATAAGTTAGTTCCCATTTTTCCTTGCTGTAAGTTTTGAGTCACGCTCAGGAGAGAAAACTCTGCCATTACTTCAACATCACCAAACGCCTCTCCCTCGTCCAGACCTGTAAAAAATAAATCAATAAATAAATACCGCGACCGGCAGAAAAGAAAACGAAAGAAAGAAATAATAAACAGTGCCACAGGAAAGCAGCTTAAGGATTTCATCCACAGACTCAAAACGTGGAACCACTTTGTACAGCATAACAAACAGCATCACAGAAAAGTACTGCTCAGTAGCTTTCATTTGAATGGTCACACTTTAGGATTTCATCCACAGACTCAAAAGTTAGATCCACCTTGTGCAACATAATAAACATCACTATGGCAAACACATTCTCTGTAGCTTTAATTGGAATGATCCCATTTTAAGTTCTCACCACAGCACAGGATCTAAAGTGGAACTCAATATTCTTGCCATCAGAACGACGGCTGCAACGGAAGCATATCCAAAAGTTCTCATTTTCCGGGCAGAAACGCAAAAACTTGTAAGCTAAGCACAAGTTACCTTGTTGACAGTGGTGCAAACAGGAGCCAATTGAGCTCGTTACACTCCTAGCTGAGCCACCAAGCTTTCCCATTCCACCGTCCTCTTCCACCAGTCCACGAGCCAAGGCCAGTCTGCAAGTGAGCCACAATCTAGCGTCCAGTCTACAACGCGCCTGATTCTGGAAGTAGTGGTTTCCACCCCACCCTGACACGGAGCTGTGTGCGGACCTGACTTGGCTGGACAGCAGGGACTGGGCACTAGAAAAATGAAATGATTCTGATCAACAAACCAGCCGCGATTAATTTCCCTGATTAATTTAAAATGCTGAAGAGGGGTGGTATTTTTTTTTCTCTGCCCTCTTTGAAGGTTTTTGCCACAAGTGAATGCAAAAAGAAGCGACAAACATAGTAGCACAATTAAATAAACCGTTGCGCAATTCTTCTCCTCACTTCAAGCTTACCGTTTTTCCAAGTCTAACTCATTTAAAATTGCAGCATCTTCCAATGCCCTCATGCACGCATACACGGTGTTGCCACTGGAGACTGCGTGATGCCGCTGACTCGCTATCTCTGCCAGTTCTAACCGAGACAAGCAGACCTGCTCAAGGTCGACTGAAGATAAACTAAGCGCTACAAAAAAGGAAAAAAGAAACCCATACATGAGGTTGCTTATCAGATAAAGATACAACCTGAGCCAGATGTGGAAATACTTGTCAGCGGTGCGAAGGAAAAAAACATGCGGCTGATAAAAAGTGCGGAAAAGTGACCAACAGTGTTAAGTACGGAAAAACTCCCAAGCGGTGAAAAACGCGCGAAGAATCTAATTAAATAATCTAGAAAAAATGAAACTTGTGTTAAGGGCAGGAAAACGAGTGACTGGTGCAAAGTGAAGGAATTACAGCCGTTGGGAAGTACGGGAAAAGGTGCAATAGCCGGGAGAACAAACGAGACACTTCTTCCCAAACGCAGGTATTTTGTCAAAATGTTGATACAGCGACTTACGTTCATCATCTAAGCTGACTTGATCTGAAGCATCTGTTAGTGATTCACATAGATTTGTCAGAATTAACTCCGCTGTGGCAAGAAGGAAACCCTGTGGAAGACAAACAGCCAAAATAAACATTGTAAACTTTGGTGGTTATGATTGACTAAAAGGTGTGTAGTTCTCATAGTGCACAACATAGGATGAAAAACGTTGGTAATACGAGAGCACATTAAAACTAAAATATCCAAGGCAGTCTGCAAAACTATGAGAGCCTCCGAGAGTAGGTGATAAGCCATGCTTAGTTTACCACCTGACATCTAATGACGACGACGACGATAATAATAACCAGGATGACGATAACGATGACGATGATGATGACGACGATGATAATGACAATGACGACGATAATAATCATGATGACGATGATAATGATGATGATGGTAATGACGATGACGACGATAATAATCATGATGACGATGATAATGATGACGATGATGATGACGACGATGACGACAATAATAATCATAATGACGATGATGATGACGATGATGACGGCGACGACGATGATAATGATGATAATTAAGATAATAATCATGACGACGATGATGAAGATAATAATCATGATGACGATGATGATGATGATGATCACAATGAGTATAGCACAGCACGTTTTATTAAAACAGCAACAAATGGTTTGTTGGTGGTGATGTTGATGATGACGATAATGATGATGATGATGATGATAGTTCTAAGGATAATAATGATGATGACGATGACAATGATGATGATGACGATGACGATGACTGATAATAATGATGATAGTCTTAAGGATGATAATCATGATGATGATAATCATGATGATGATGATGATGATGATGATGATGATGACGATGATGACGATATGATGATGATGATGATAGTCCTAAGGATAATAATCATGATGATGATGATGACGATAATGATGACGATGATGATGATGACGATGATGATAATGATGATGATGATAGTCCTAAGGATAATAATCATGATGATGATGATGATGATGACGATGACAATGCCGATGACGATGACGATGACGATGATGATGACGATGATGATGACGATGATGATGATGACGTTGATGATAATGATGATGGTGATGATAGTCCTAAGGATAATAATCATGATGATGATGATGATGATGACAATCATTACAATGAATTTTCTTAAATGTAGGCTTCCTTCAAATTTTCCTGTACCTTGATAAGTTCCGGAGTTGCTGTGGCTGCGTCAATCAACTGTTTTCTTTGGGTAACTTGACTGCTCTTCACGCTTGCAACTTCCACTGGGAAGAAATAACGCATATTACATCCACTGTCATTACACTCCAACGGAGAAATTCTATCGCACTGCTGTTTATAAAAGTTACATGTAATTTACAGAAGATCCTTTTCAGAGCACGCCTTTTTAACCACTACTGAAAGTTATGCCTCCATATTCTCTGTAATTTCCGCGCCAAGAACTGACACTGGAGGAAAACCTGGTGCAAAATGGGATTCGACAAGTGCATGTCATGTATGGTAGCATCCAAACGGCAGAAGCACCTCGAAAGGAAGGACCGCATCAACCATGAACAATCCAAATGACTGTTGAATTTCATTTCATTTCACTCACCAGTACCAATCTTTCTCTTGCTATTCTTCTTTCCCAGCTGAGATTGAGATGGTGGACGTTGGACCGGTAACTCAGCCACGGCTTCTTCCTCTTCCTTGGCGTCAAGATAACGGGTTAGTCTGAATAAAGGTAAACAATTATCATTTGACAATACGACCAATCCAAACCAATCAGTGCTAAGTATGGCCATTCAGGAAAGCTACTTTCCCGTGGTCCTGTTTATTATGCTGTAACCATTAAGTGTGACCATTCAAATGAAAGCTACTGGGCAGTACTTTCCTATGGTACTGTTTATTATGCTGTACAATGTGGTTATTTCTTTTGAGGCTGTGGATGAAATCCTAAAGTGCGACCATTCAAATGAAAGCTACTGAGCAGTACTTTCCGGTGCTGCTGTTTATTATGCCAGACAAGGGTGTTCTAACTTTTGGTCTGTGGATGAAATCCTGAAGTGTGACCATTTAAATGAAAGCTACCGAGCAGTATATTTTATTTTTGTACTCTAGCCTTCAATATACTTTTAGGAAACATCTTGTAATTCAGTGGATGAAATGTATGGAATACTACGTTTTCCTACTGTTACATTTTATTACTTCTTATGTTTTCCTAAATCAGAACTTTTTTTCAAAACATACTCTTGGTGGCAGTCGGCCGGTATGGCGTATATTGTAGACGCAATGGCAATCATGAGGTGTGCATGCGCTATAGTCAGCTGTCCCGTCAAGTGAGGTCCATACAGAACTGACAGTGATGGCTGCAACCGACGCTCAGTCAGGTAATTCAACACCTACGCAGGTATAGAGGGCAAAAATGGTATTTGAAGAGTAACTGGAATACAGAAATATCCGAAAGTTACGACATGGATTCAGTAATTTGTTTCGATTAACCTCGTTCTCAGGACTTTAGCCGCCTTTCTTTCACAAGGAAGGAAGAGAATGAAAAAATGAATATATGAATGAATGAATGAATGAACGAACTTTAAATATTTAAGTGTCAGAGTATTTAGCTAAATAGAAGCTAATCATGGACACTAAAAAACATATTCCAAAAACAAAATAAAAAATTAAGATAGGAATACTACGATTAATAAAAGATTATTTTAAAATTTACAATCCTTTGTAAAGGCAAGGAAGGTTCATAAAAATCTAAAATCTGAACTATTCACAAATTTAATAGTGCTTAGTTCAAAGAAAATCTGATATTTAATTAAAAGTTTACAAAAATTTATGATTAAAATTCCATTGCAAACGTGGTTAAATGATTCATAAAGTAAAGTTGCTGCACGTGCCCTCAATAAGAGAAGTCAAGTCTTTCTTTCTAATATTCCGTCTAAAATTGTCCAGCGAGGGTTGCTGTCGATCACTTGAGGATAGTCTGGACCAACAAGTCTGGTAACGAGGTTATTTTTCGATTGCTATAACGCCTTTTAAAATATGGGCCGATCTTTCTTCATATACAGCTCTGACAAATGTGCAAATAAACACAAATATCCTAATAATCACGCACTCGTAAGTCAAATTGAAAATGAGGAATGGGAACATCATAGTGTCTTCAGTTGCGGACGCAATACTCAATGAAGCCCTCTCCTGAGCCGGAAGGCCCGTTTAAACGGTTTCAACATTTGACCAGTGTTGGGCAAATGCATATGTTGGAAGCAAAAACAAAGTTGTGCGGAGGCCGTTCAAACGGTTCCAACATTGCGCCAACAAAGGAACCAACACTTTGAGAAATTCGATTGGGAGGAACTGAGAACTAGAAATCAGACTCTCCCATCCAGATTCTGCGGCCTGATGTGAGCATGCGTGTGCTCTACAATCGTTTCAAACGGAGTGTTCAAACGGCTTCAACACCATTCAACATTTTCGAGAACAAAGGAAAAGTTGAATCGATGTTGAATGAAAGTTTAAACCGATTTAAATTTGATTCAAAGCGCTTTCAACAAGCTTTCAACATTTTTTACGCTTTCAACAATGTTGGACGACCTGTTCAAACGCACCCGGCATTTGGTTTTGAACGCATGTTGAAGCAAATCTTGAAGCCGTTTAAACGGGCCTTAAGCTTAACAAGTTATCACCATAAATTTGTCAGCGACACATCATTATCTATGATACCGATCTATCAGCAAAGTAATCATTTCTGGTAACGAAAGACACGATAATTGAATTCAATGGAAAATTGGTGAAATTACACATGTAACTAAGCCAACAACGGTAAGGTCACGGTGGATTCTGAATTGTCATTTTGCGGTCACTTACCGCTACATTTCCCGGATGTAAGAGGGTTTCCTTGTTATTAAACACTGGCGGAGGGGTCTGCAAATTAAATATAAGCCATAAGGCGAAAGATAAGAGAGACATGTAACAGCGAGATTTGGTCGAATATGAACGGCGATGTAAAACATGGCATGTCATAATGACGCATATTTAACAATTATTCACCGAAGTGGAGGTGAATAGTACTTGTTAATCACCTCCGAGTTTACCAATCAGAGCGTGCGAAAAGCACTATTCACTTGTCTGGTATAAACTAAATTTCAATATTCTAGTAGCGAAATCAATTGAATGGTTTAGCCGGACCGCAGGATATTTTTGAGGGGGGTGGGGGTAAGGTCTTATTTTCACAGTCTAACCCTCTGAACACTTCGGCATTGAATGTAATCAAACTTTGGCATTAAACCTCAAAGACTCTGACAATGAATTTTCCTGTGTTTCTTGGGAACTTAAACAGTAAGCAATTCGCCTTTCTACAAATGTTCTGAAGTGTCTTGGCAGAATATTAAAACAATGGAACATCAAGAGATTGTTACCGCTTTGTTGTCCAGCGTTCTAAATCCAACATCAGATATTTTAGGAAGTTTCTCTCCAAGCAGTAAACCCATCAATACCGTTACCGCTTCTGAGAACATTCCCAGATCAGTAAGAACCCGAACCTGCAAAATAGTAAATAAATATAAATTTTCTCTATCACAGAGGGACAGGAAAATCCGCTGGACACGTAAGAGCATGTGTCTTCATTCATTTTTTTCAAAAATTGGTTATTATTCCTTATGGTAGGTACAATAATAATAAAATGTGGGTGCAGTAGGTGATCACCTCAGGCGCATACCATTGTTATTTTATTCTCCATGATCATTGCAATGGAAGATGACAATCTTAAGAGAAGAATTAGAGAGATCATCGAAATACATCACCAGGCCCTGACACTGGAAGAGGGGAGGAGGAGAAAGTAATTTCTTACCTTGAGAATTCTTATCTCCACTGATCTTTGTAAATCACGTGACACGTGTGTAGTGAAGTAAAGACACAGAGTAATGAGCGGCAGAACCTAGCAGGAACACACCAAAACCAGAAGGAAATTAGAGTCAAGCAAATGATAATGATGATGATGATGACGACGACGACGATGATGATTATGATGATGATGATGATGACGACGACGACGATGATGGCGATGATGATGATGACGATGATGATGATGATGATGATGACGACGACGACGATGATGATTATGATGATGATGACGACGACGACGCTGATGGCGATGATGATGATGATGACGATGATGATGATTATGATGATGACGACGACGACGATGATGGCGATGATGATGATGACGATGATGATGATTATGATGATGATGATGATGACGACGACGACGATGATGATGATTATGATGATGATGACGACGACGACGCTGATGGCGATGATGATGACGATGATGATGATTATGATGATGATGACGACGACGATGATGATGATGATGATGATGATTATGATGATGATGACGACGATGATGGTGATGATGATGATGATGTCGATGACGATGATGGCATTAGGTAAATGATTCTTCCGATAGAAAAGACCTGATAAGACGCCTTGCAAAATATGTGCATTAAGAAGTTTAGCTCGGCAGCCATTTTTGGCCGCATATAGCGTTTATATGAAGCGGCACTGTGATTACCGTGATTAGGTATCGTGCTCGAGCCAGTTCCTCAGTGATCCACCTTAACGCGGCCACAACAGACCGTCCGTTGCTTCTGAAGGCCTCGGAGAGGAGATCAATCCCAGGAATCAACTCCGCTACCTCGCACCCAGTCCCCACCTCGTACAGCGCGTAGTCCTTGTCCGCAGTAGGGTGGGGTAGGGAAGAACAGAACAACGCCTGTAAGATAAATAAAACATATACGGTGATTAACTGTTAGTAAAAATGTTGGGGAAATACCGGACCATGACTAACCTCAATAACATTGACCTTAAGAAAGGCTGGAGACATAAATAACACCCACAACTGTGTTTATAACACGCTCAAGCCTTCAGAAAAATGTCTTTTAATCGTACTTAAAGAATTTGACATCCGCATTCTGCTTGTGAAAATTCGCAGCCCCAAATCCACTCCCCAAGTGATGATCTCTCAGAAAATCTACTAAAAGGAAAAAAAAAATAACACGAAAAAGCAACAACTCTCACCTTGAAAAAAGCAGCAGAAAGTAGGCAGCACTCCAAGCGAAGACCAAGGTTAGATGTGTGGATATATCTTCACAGAAAATAAGAAGTTGGTTAATTAACAAACGAAAAACAACAAACTACCATTACCGACTGATAACGAAACAGCTGCAAAACGGAATCAAGTATTGTCAAGGTGTTGCACCAGTGGATGCCTTTTTAGTACACTTACTGAGCAATATCGGCCGCTAACACGCCACCAAGCAAACATCCCCACAGTCCACATCTCTGAAGCAACACAGCAGCGGGTTTGATTGACGGCTCAGGTGATGACGTCAGATCACGCCACGTCTTGAGTGAGTCAGCTGTGTTGATGATGGTGTCCAGGGACTCTGCCCACCATTTGTATGCAGCCCTGGGTTGAGTTAAAGAAGGCGTTTTAGATTGTTTAGTGACATCATTAAACAAATGACACATCGTCAAAGTGGCTGTAGACCAAAAGCCGCACGCGAGTGTTTCCACAGCAAACTTACATATGATAATTCTAGCTCTTTTTCCCAATCAGGGCAAGTACATTGTACAAATTAAAACTTAAGTTGAAAACAATTAAGTCCTGCGCGTCGTTCTACTCCATCTTGCTACAAATTTCGCATAAATTAAAATTTTGTCTGTCTGTACACTTATTGATGATAAAAATTAGCCAATCAGTGCGCACGAATTTTGACAGTTACTGTAAAAGATAAAATTGTGTCAAACAAGAGGTCAACAGCCGACTCTGGAGAAAAACAGTGACGGACTCAGAGCTATGCTCTAGCTGTGCCCTGTGGCCTCTGGCGACTTACTTTTGCTTTGGGGCGACAAGACAATCTTAGTTTTTGCACAAAATTACTGTGCTGGGCACCCTGGATTTCAAAGGTTTGAGAGTTTTGGGCTCCCAAAAAGTTTTTCTTAGAGCACAGCCTTGGGACTCCAACAAGTACGACAGTTTCCAAAAGTGTAGCCCCATAATATCAGCAACTCTCCCTTTTAGTTGGCAATTCCCAATGACTCTTGGGTGTTTTCAGCCGGTCTCTTACGCGCTATCAATGACTCTCTTTTGCTCTAAAAGACCGTTAAGCACTTGAGACGTTAACAGTTGTTATCTATTAAAGAATGTCTATAATTATAAAAAGATGATTTGCCATGACAAGGGAGCTGTACTCGAAAAGCTGAAAACGTTCAAGAACGGTTGTACAAACCTTATGTTTCCACTATGGAACATGATGTTTCCTAGTTCGTGCATGGCCTGTGCAGCAAGACTTTTCTGCTTGCGAAACTGCAACATTTCTGTGAAGAAAGAAAATATTTAAATAAACATCAAGAGGTTGGTTAAGGTTTTGCTAACATGACCTCTGAAACTGATGGGAAAAGCGTGCATCGGAAAAAAATTAAGCTGATCGTGCTTTTTCCCGCGCTTAGCACCGTTACATGTTAGGTACCACATTTACATGTTTTCTCGTGCTTGGCACCGGCTTTCCCACGTTTGACAACGGCTACATCTTTGACGCGCTTGGCACTAGTTACAAGGTTTCCCGCTTTAGGCTCCAGTTTCAGGTTTCCCCGCTCTGGGCACGGGTTACATGTTTTACCGCGTTTGGCAACGGCTGAATAATTTCCTGCACTTGGCAAGAGTTTCAGATTTTCCCGCGTTTAGCACAAGTAGGATGCTTCACTTTGACTAATAGTGTGATTAATAGTTATTTTTGAAAATTCAAAGTGCTCACTTTCCAATTACAAAATTCATTTCTTCTTACCAATAGTTTTGTCATAAGAAGCAACAACCACGGCCAGCTGGGATGGCTGAAGGGTGAACGTTTGTACGTCCTCTACAGCATCAAAGGATTCTTTTGTTAAGTCTACTGGTACGTCCGTTGGAGGCTTAACTTGGCTTGGTAGGAACCCGACACGGGATAACCCGCGGTGCAAACGAGCGCTGGAACCTCCTCCTGTTTGGGAAATAAGGAAGTTTGAAAACGACCATTCCCTTTACACCTACTATAATTGACAAAAGTATCAATTGATAGAAACCTACATCTATCATCGTCATCACCATCACCATCATCATCGTCACCACCACCACCACCACCACCACCACCATCATCATCATCATCATCATCATCATCATCGTCATTACAAGTTCTTACTTATTGTGCGCAACTGCAAATGCACATTATTATATTCCAATCTTAAAGTCAAACTTTTCAAAAACCTTCAGTTAACACATGCAAGACACCTCGCCAAATTTTCCTGACTTCTGAATATCAAAGGTTTAAATGATCCGTACACAATATCAAGAATGGTTCTCGGCTCCCTCACCTTCTTGTTGACCAGCAAGATAACACAACAACAGCTGTCGACTGTGTTCCAATGACCGCGCGGTATGATGCTTCAACTCAAGGGCCTGGTGCAGAGACTGTAGACTGTCATTGATGTTTATGGGGACTGAGACGAGCCTAAGCGCGTCTTCGCTACCGCTGTACACATTATGGCCTTGAGGATCAATATGCACCGCAGGCTCAATTGACATATATTCAGCAGGCCTGATGAAGAACTCTTCAGCAATTCCTGTTTCCTTGGAAACAGTGATAAGGGGCTGGCTCCTGGATGGTCCCCCATGTGCCTCTACTTGCTCGTGGAGTTTCCGCTGGGCAACGATAAGTAAGGGCAAGAGGGTCTCTGCATAACGACTCCTAAAAACGGACAGCAAAGTTGATATTGGCACCAAAAAGGGACTGAATGGGGGAAAGGAGATTCAACCTTCGACATGGTCAAAATGCAGGAAATGCGTTATTTACGATCGTCATTGTCATAAATTTCCAGAGTAAGACGCCCTTGAAACCTTCGGAAATGACGGACCCACAACCTCATAACTAGTCTTCCCCCACCCACCCCTCCCTATCCCTGAATAAAATCCTTGATCTGTCCTTGGATGCTATTGTAAAATTCACTAATAATTCATAAGAGTTACGAACTGCAATCTACGGGTAGTATGAGTCACATGTATACCTCTCTAAACCCCAATACAAATCAACCACTGCATTAAATTTCATAAAAGAGTCCTGCTCAGCTAATTAATATGCATTAACTTTGATGCAGATCTCCACTGATTAACATGACAAACACAATCTATTGTTTCATTTCACAAGATAAAATATTCGCGTAAGACCTTTATGGGCTTTAAAACGGCGAGCCGCAGGCGAGCCGTTTTAAACACCCATAAAGGTCTTACTTATATAAAATATTATCGTGACTACTACCCTTACCTGGTGAGAGCATTAAATCTCAGGATTATACTGACAGTCCTCTCCCATTTACGTTCATAAAACAGCATTTCAACTGTGTACAAAATGAATCTCTTGAGCCAGCGAGTGTCTGCCGCACTTGAGTTGTCCAGCGGTATTTCAAACAGCAGACTCGCCCCACCCCTCTCGTCTTCCACTCCTCCCATGATGCCTTGCTGCTCATTAATGATTAGGTCTCCCTTCTTCAGTTTGTCACGCTAAATAGAAAAATGTAGCACCACCAAAGTGTCAAGTAACGCAATCCAGGAATAATCGGTTTTTTGTACACGTTTTAGCAGCAAAGAATTGTCAGAACGAGATACAACAACAAAACACCTACATTCTCCGTAATTACTGACATTTTACGCTGACATCAATGCCCACAATCTTTTACATGGACGCCAAAACATGTGGATGGGGTAACTAATGAAGCAGAATTGTTTGGGACTTAATACATTTTGTACTTTTAACAGCACCAAAATAAAAAAGGCAAGCAAATGCAGGCTTAGAAGGGAAATTATAGTGAGAAGAAATGCAACCCCGACAGAACTTTGCAAAATGAGACTGAAGCAACCAAAGATAACTTTCAACAATCATTTAGAAACCACTGTCAAGTAAGATTCATGACTTGTTTCTAAGACGTTTCTCTCACCTTTTTATATTGTTCTGTTTCAGCTTTGACTTGTTCCTGTATTTGCAGCATCATGTCCAACAGCCTGTCAGCTGCAAAATAGAACTTTTGCCACAGGGCCTTCCTCAGGACATCAATATCAGTACCGCCCTCAGCAAGAGGGTCATCAGCCAGATGGAGCGTTCCCGCCACTACACGCATCAGCACAGTCTGGGTCATGTTCCACAGGGTCCTGCAGGCGTTTTGGAGCATGGTCCAGAACTTACCACGATAGGCCAGAACCTTGGGGGAAAAAACTTTAAATTTTACTTTGCGTCACCGCAGGAAAGAAATGCTTAAAATGTTTCAATTAAATGATCAAGAGTGAGAACGTCTTTTTACGACATAACAGATCACAGTATAGAAAAGTGAACCTCACTGGGTTTAACTTGCGTGATTATACTGAAGGATTTCGTTCCCAGAAAAAACGTCAAGACCATGCTGAGGATACATCTACAGCATTCATTTTACGACTTCACCCAAGTTAAAACTACTTTGTATAACATACATGAAACAAACAGTACTACTCGAAGCACTGTTGAATGGCTTTCATTTGAATGGTCGCACTTTAGGGTCTCATCCAAAAAGAGGGGATAAAATAAATATCTGTAAATACGTACTATGCCTCGTGATAAATTTTCCAGGGCAGACAGAAGGAAGAACATTGGTGACTTGTTAGTAGTGGAGCCCTCTTTTTCACTAGCAGTGATTCCTGTTACCCTGCTGACAGACCTGTTCAATTGAAAAAACAGCGCGTTTACTGAAACAAAAGGAAGTATTTGCATACAAATAGAGTGCAATTCCCAGAAATTTAGTTTGGGACACCAACATGGCCGCCGTTTCTTTGTTTTGGGACACCAACACGGCCGCCATGACGTCATGTGAAAACACTCTATATACAGATGAAAGGCTCAGCTGAGACAGCCAGGCATTCAGACAGTCAGACAAACAGATAGACAGATGGTCAGTCAGTCAGAGAGTCAGCTAGCCAGTTAGTGAATCAGTCAGCCAGCCAGCCAGTCAGTTAGTCAGCCAGCCAGCCAGTCAGTCAGTTACTGGTCGCTCAGCCAGTCAGGAAACCAGACAGTCAGTCCATCAGTCAGTCAGCGAGTCAACCAGCCAGTCGGTCAGTCAGTCAGTCAGGCATACAAACAGACAGCTAGACAGTCAGTCAGCTAGCCTGAGTCAGCCAGACAGGCAGTCAGTCAGTCAGTTAGCCAGTCAGCAAGTCAGCCAGACAGTCCACCAGACAGCCCAGTCAGTCAGCTAGCCAGTCAACAAAACAGCCAGTCAATCAGGTAGCCAGTCAGCTAGCCAGTCAGCCATACAGGCAGTTAGTCAGCTAGCCAGTCAGCCAGCCAGTCATCCAGACAGCCAGTCAGTCAGTCAGTCAGCTAGCCTGTCAGCCAGTCAGCTAGCCAGTCAGCCAGCCAGCCAGTCAGTCAGTCAGTCAGACAGACAGACAGACAGTCACCCAGTCAGCTAGTCAGTCAGCTAGAAAGTCTGCACGACAGCAAGTCAGTCAGTCAACCAGTAAGTCAGCCGAGCAGTCGGTCATTTAGCCAGTCAGCCAGTTAAACAGACAGTCAGTCAGTGAGTCAGTCATTCAGTCACCAGTCAGTAAGTGAGTAATTGTACGTTCATATGATCTTCTAATCGGATGCTATTACAAACCTTTGTGTAAGGGACCCACGGCATAAATTCAAACAAAAACAGCCGCGTGCTTTCAACTTAGCTTCACTTATCATACTTTCAAGATAAGGGCTTCTTTCCGATGCGGCACGAAACACTGCACACAGTACTTCAGTTCATAACGACCTTATTCAGTAAAGCTCCTAACTCAAAATTCCCTTTTCCCTTATGTTATTTAGGGAGGGGTGAAGGGAGCAACACGTGTTGACACTTACCTGACCCCCTCCCCCTGAGATCCACCATGGATGGATCGTTGACGTCCACGTGACCCTGTAGGCGCGTTCGGTAAATATGGTGTCTCCAGAGCAGAGCCACTGAATCCCATAGGGGGCTCCGGTGAGGCTCGTCCAGACGCACCAGCCCACGAGACTATCAAGGTCCCGGATGTAGCATAGCCGAACCAATCAGGATCCATGAAGGATGGTCTGAAAGAAAGGGAAGAAAATGTACAAAGATTACCCGACTGCTCACTGAGCGTAAGACAAAAGTTGGTGTCAACGATTTCCAGGACTGTGAATAGATTTTCGCTATCTGACCTAAATTAAAACATAACTTTGTGCCACGATGTAGCCACTTGAGTTATAAGCTCGCGACGTTTCGACTGCTTACTGCTGTTCTTCATAAGGCGATGAAGTCGAGTGATTACGCGTTACATGCGTTTCGAAACTCATTGTTCATTCTAGTAAATGTTCTCTCTACGGTCCTCCGTACTAAAAATCGATTTCTCATCAATAACGACACAGACTACAACGACAGACAAAACACTGTTGCTTGACGAAAAAAAACTCATGAATCTTCATTTTTTGTTGTAATGTTTTTTTAACAACACTGCTTTGATAGCGGAGGGAAAGGGACGCTTTGAACAGACTGTTGCAAACTTTCATTCAAATGAAGCAAATCTCGTTTTTAGATTTTCCAAACCTGTGTAACGGGTTTTCTGTGTCCCTAGAGTCCGCTAGGCGATGCAGGCTGTCAATTTTGTCCAGAAATAAGTCGAAGTTTGCACCAGCTAACAGTATTCCCATCTAGAAAACAAGATGAAACGTGAATGAGACATACAGTGAGAACGTGATTGGACTTCATAACAGACGATGTCTGCCTAAATCTTTAAAACAGTCTGAGACCGTAACTATTTTTAAGAGGAAACTTAAAACATCTCTTTTTTGTGATTATTTTAACACTTAGATAGTTATACGATTTTACTTACTTATTTTTTTCGTTACATAAGATTATATATATAATTGAGATTTTAGCTTCCAGCTGTAAGCGCATTGAGAATTTTAAATGCGCTGACAAATACTTTGCTATTATTATTATTATTATTATTATTATTATTATTATTATTATTATTATCATTATTATTATTAATATTATTGCCTGAGCTCTCCAAGGCAACTCCTCACAACTGACGGCTCGCAGTTTCTTTCTTCTATGTGAGGATCGCCAGTACTCAGGTAGAACACTTTGGAGCCGTTCAACCGCCTAACAGAAATGAAGACAGAATAAAAAAATAAATAAAATAAATGACCGTCATTTACCCTCGGCAGTATTTATAGCACACAAAGGCTTGTGGGGCCTAGCAAATACATGAAACAAATAATTCAAATAAACATAACAGGTTAAGACTCCCAAATGGCAGGAGGCAGACCAGTTGTACATTTACAAGTGTGACCGAGGTACAGCGGGACTTGAACCCGGGCCTCTGCAGCGCTGTAACCACTCGGCCACCCTGCCTCCGAAGTGTTAGGGTCGGCTTGATTGACCATTTTTAATTCAAACCTGTCAAGAGAATGCTACGCCCGTGTGCTGGTTTGTTGGTCGTTCAAAAGCCAAGGATATGTACAAACCTAGACGCCGCCTTTTCATACTCACATTGTATATATCAATTTCCTCAGCTGTTCGTCCTTTGAATCTGCGAGCCTGCCAGTAAAAACATACAATGGAAATTAGATTGAGAGAACGGTGTTCTCTTCAATAAGCCTACACTCATCGCCAACCCCCCGCCCAATGGTGCCATAATCACTAACCCTTCACTAAGACTGAAAAAAAAGACTGAAAAAAAAAAACTGCGCATGAGGTTAGACAGGATTTAACTTACTCTACGTTTACTGCCTAGGACAACAAATTTTCAGATTTTCAAGCGAAAATTTAATCGACCTCGAAAATTAAAAAAGAGCGCATATCAGATAGGCTTTGGGTTGAGGAAATACATATACTTTGTCGAGTTCTTTGTATCTCTTCTCTCGTCTGAGAGAACTTGTTTGGGGCTAGAGGGCAGTGATCCCGGGTGAAAAGAGAACCAAGTCCACACGCTGTCACGGTTGTTAAGCAAATTTAGCGCTCATTGTGCTTTGAACAACTCCGCTCAAAGCTCGACTTGTAGACGGGTGAAAGTAATTCCATATGCGTGTAAACTACATAGTAGGGAGCTTTAGCAACGACGACGGTGACGGCAACGAAAACGTCATTTCAAATCTAACTTCTCGTTTTTGTAACGCTTTCGCGATCATTCCAATTTGTTTAACTTGGAAAATGCTGGCGAATTATTCGGGGACTAAATTGTTATGAACGCCGTTAAAGTAAGAAAAAAGACTTTACAGTCACACGTTCCCGCTCTCGAGAAAACCTAAAATTTGGTATTTCACGTTGTTGATTTGCAGAGGACGGGAAAGAAATGTACCAAAATGTAAAACGCACGTGCAGAGTCATTGTTTTTTCTCATTAAGCCTATTGTTTTGTGACGTTCTCCTTGCCGTTGTCGTCCTCGTTGCTAAAGCTCCCTAGTAATTCGTGTAAACTACATAAGAGAACTTAACTTCAAAAGGATACGCCTTCGAAAGTTGGTCTCTAATGCATTACATTACCTTCCTGGATACGGTACTAGGTACTAATGATTTCTTCTGTGACGGAGGTGGCCTGAAATACATCTCTTGTTTGTTTCGTGTAGTAATTTCAGCATCTTCTTTGTCCTCCTCCTTCCCAGTATCTCCCCGACGAATTTTCTGTGGACTTCTCGTGAGAGGCTGGTAACAGACGTGACAGACAAGATTGACTGGCGTCGAATACCAAAAAATAATACTAGTGCACAACATGAATTTTTGAGAAATAAGGAAAGTAATTAGTAACATTGCGTTACTCGATTGTTTCGCGTGACTCATTAACTGAACTCTTTAAACAAGGTTACAAACGAATTGAGCTTTTGCGGTTTAGTCCCATGACAGTATTGCGTTATTTGTTAGTGTTGCATGACGTGTTAGTTTGTTCTTTACCTCCGTGACCTCAACTATACTGATGGTGCAACGTCTCTGATTTCTGATTCTCACGCATTATCGCACCAAGTGACAGTATTGCATGGCACATAAGTGTCCCGTGACTTGTTTATAGTTTGCTCCTTTGATACCCCCATGGAACGCGACAATAATGGGCCCTTTGCAGCTGGCCAGTCACGTGGTACAAAAACGCCATGCTGGAGAGCAAGCGACGCACTGGGACATGACAGACAAAGAAAATTACCATTTTAAATGATGTAAGCTCTTTGTTTGTCATGTCCCAGTGCGTTGCTTGCTCTCCAGCATGGCGTTTCTGTACCACGTGACTGACCAGCTGCAAAGGGTCCATTGTAACAACCATTTTGACGTTCTTCAAGTAACGTAACGTACAGCATTGCGTAACATACTGAACACAAATGTCTCATTCACATGTTACGTGACTTAGCAGTGTTATGTGACTTGACATTGCGTGACACACTGCTTTGTACCTTACCTTACTGAACTCAACAATAGCAGTAGCAAACTTCTTGATTTTTTCATCTTCAGGTCCTGCAGCAGCAGCCGCCTGTCTAACTATCGTAGGTTTGCTGGCCAAAAGCATTTCGTTTCTCCTGCAAAAGGGGAAAAGAACGGAAGTACAATCGAGGCTTTATCGCCAAAGCAAATGCTCTCTGAAATGCAACAAACTCAAAAATTTGCGATGATCTCACCATCTTGTTTGCTAAAAAATTTTGTCCTTAGCTTTGGCACACTGTTGCGGTAAGATGACAAGATGTTTAACTTTAAAATGGGATTCTAGTCTATGGTAAAAAAGTTGGAATTAGCCAAAACCGCCTTTAGAAGCCAAAGTACTTTGAATGTCTAGCACTCAATGACAGCCTTTTCGATGATTGGCAACGTAAATCGTAGAGACACGTGGCAAGCGGTATTTGCAGAACAACGAGAAAAAGTACCAGAGCAGCGTTTACAGTTCTGTTTTCCCCAGTAATGAGCCAATTTTCATTTTCAAGCTCAAAATGATTGCAATAAACTGTCAGAATTAGCTCCCTGAAGATTAACGTAATAAACAATTATTTAATGTCACTAACGCCTTATCAAACTTAACTTACGCAAAGTTAATAAAATATATGCAAATGTATGCATGTTTTGCACCCCCTACCCCTTTATTATCTTCTCTGGGATAATATACATTTGTAGTAAGAGATAACAGCCTCCACTGAGCGCACCTTATAATCCAGCCCATGGTATCATTAGTCCACTCCAGCGCTGTTTCGGTCAGACCTTCCTGCAGAGCCTTAGCGAGCACCTGGACATAGAAGCCGAGGAAACGGGTTCGCCGCTTGAACTTCAGCACTGAGAGTGGAACACGGGAATAATATAATGAACAAGCAAAGAAAAACAATGGATAACTCGATGAATTCACACTAATGACTGACCTAACATCCCCACAGAAAATAAAGTACACTGGAGAAAGACTGGGCGCAAGTTAGTGTGAAGCGCGCCCGGGAGGTTGTCTCGTATCCTCGCGCGGATGGTTCTTCGCGCGCACCCCTCCCTTGCGCGCACCACTGTAACACGCGGGCATCTCTCTTTATCCCCTCCTACGCAATGTATCTGCTAGGAAGGCTAACAACAAAACCAAACCCTAACTAAAAGAAACTTACCACTTTCCTATGCACCTAAATGGAGACGATAGGATGATCACAAGAGGTTCTGCCCTTGTTTATTTTTACTTATTTTGCTACCATATGCTTTAGGTTAAGCGCATCAGCGATGGAGGAATAATCTCTCTTTGCAGTCAGCAACACGATGGTGTTTTTGTAAAAGAACGTACGATCAATTTCATTAAGCGAAGATCAATGTGTCTCAGTATGTTTCAAAATGAATTAGAAAGCTTTAAGCGAAAAGAAAACAAGCGGCCATGACAACAAGCAGTTGACGCCAATCGTTGGTACGTGGAATAAGAACAAAAGAGAGGACAAGAATGCACAAATGTAGAATGCGCATTTAAAGAAAGACAATGTGCCAAAAGAGAAGACGATCATTTAGAATAAAAAGCGAAACAGCCACTGATCAGTGCGTGGAGAAGTGAAGCAAAAAAAAATTAAAAAAAAAAGGAAACGAATACATGAAAATGACACCAATGTAAAGCTCATGTTTTCTCATTTTAATATATAAATAAATGGAGTATAAAGGAAGAGCAATGTGCCGCAGAGAATTGAAGGTGGATGTGTTGCTGGCCTCTACAAGGAGAGGTTTGTCTAGCTGTCAAGTTTTATCAATCACAGGTACACATACTTGAGACCAGTTTATAGGAAATGGGTTAAGATAAAGTGTGACTCCAATAGAAGTGTAGACGTTGAGGACACTTCAAGATTGAGAGTACATGCAGATATCTAGAAAGCCGGTATAAATCGGGAAGCTTGCGTCAAATAGAAGGAAGAAAAAATAGAAAAAAGACAGAACAGTTTAATATCTAGGATGGTAACTCAGGCAGAGCTGTCTTGAGACTTCAGGACAAGTAATAGGACAATATCTGCAAGACAAAATGACAGCAGTTGTAAATTATTCCTTTCACCATCACCAGCACCACCACCATCCTCCTCATCATCATCGTCATCACCATCGACATCATCACCGTCATTATCGTCGTCGTCATCAACATCGTCACCGCCATCGTTGTCATCATCTTCATCTTCATCACCTTCATCACCATCACCACCACCATCATCCTCCTCCTCTTCCTCCTCCTCCTCCTCATCATCATCACCATAAACATCGTCACCGTCATCATCGTCGTCGTCGACATCGTCACCGCCATCGTCATCATTACCATCGTCACCGTCATCGTCATCATCTTCACCTTCATCACTTTCATAACCAGCACCACCACCACCACCACCACCATCATCATCATCATCATCATCATCATCATTTCATCGTTATAACTGCAGTCGTGATCGTCATTCTTAGCATTATCATCATCACCACCACCACCACCACCATCGTTGCAATTAAAGTCACCATCACTACTATCGTCAATGTCATAACCATTATCATTACTGTCAATCAACATCGTCAACGTCGCCATCATCACTAGTGGAAGAGAACAGCTTACTCATGCCCACATGGACAAGTAAACGAAAAACCCAAGTTGTAAAAGATCAGAATAAAAGAACAAGAACATAAAAAACTGGAAGGTAAGACAAAGAACTGAAGGGACTGAAAATCTCAAGAGGAAATCAATAAAGACGTGCCTAAATATTCTTTCAACGATAAAGGTAGAAAATGTATGAGAATATGCATGAAGAAAAGACGTGATTAAAGATCAGAATGTCTTACTCTTAGTCACAAACAGAGGAAGTGAATGACGCTTGTGGAGGAGAGCACTGTGAAAAACGAGAGATAGATTCAGCACCACCATCAAGGTACCAGTCAATATCCCAGTCTTGAGTGAAAAGAGAAAGTTACGATCACACAAGTTATTAAGTATTAATAAATAATTAATAAACTGATGAGAAAGAAAGCTTCAACCCACGAGATATCTGGAAAGAATGAGGAGACGTCCTCCTCAAAATGTTCGCAGTCGTACAAGAGAGAAAGTCAAAAGAAACTAATGAGATGGACAATCTGGGATGACAGTCTTCTGGAAGGCCTAAAGAAAGGCTGGTGCACCATATACCAAGTTCACGGGTGACATCACAAAGCAGACAACAATGGAGAAACAATGCACCGGTTCCTGAAAGGTGTAATAACTCTATTCCAGGGATAAATCTGCCTTTTTCCAAAAGGTATTCGTGGAATAAGGCGGATTTATCCCTGGAATAGAGTTATTACACCTTTCAGGAACCGGGCCCTGAACGATACAATAAACCAAACACAATGAAAGAAAACAAGACTAACAATGGACTTGATGCATGGTGCACCAGCCTAAAGAAAGGTTCCGGTGAACATTTCAGACTTGAACAACAAACCTAAGGGAAAAACAATCACATAAATATTGTACATAAATTTAAAAAGTTATTAATTATAAAAGTGACCGTAGACAGCAAGAGAGAAAAGTCTTTAAAAGCTGGGCACATTAGTCAGAATGCTATGTGTCGCAGTCACTTTCAAGCTACGTTGGTTTCAGTGACGATCCTTTACATGTTCCAGTCTTAAAGACAGGTAGAGAGCTCCACGACCCTGCCTTCACTATCTATGAGAGAGCCTGTAGCTTTCCATACGCGGTCTGTGATTGGAGAATGAGACAGTTGATGATACAAGACAAACAGTACCCCCAGCCCTGATAATGAAAACAAAGGTCTGGGAGAGGTACAGGATTACTCCTATCTATCCCTTTCTTTTTACATGTAACTCAGCCCCTCCTCCCTTCACCTATTAGATTCCCCACCCCACCACCCTTTGGGCCTCACCTTCTTTGTAAGCCTGCTGTGCTGGTAGATTAGCTACAACTGAGTACAGAACTGATGGGTCTTCAGAGCCGGTTAATTCTTCATCGTCACGGTTCAAAGCTAAAAAGAGGAAAATATAATCCGGAAACACTGCGTTTAGGTTAAATAATGGGAAGACTATCAAGTATTAGCCTTGTGAACAGTAAGGTCCCATCACACGACAATCGCTAGTTAGCAAAATCCAATTAAAACTGCTGCAAAGTCGCGCTTCTATATGGTTAAGCTTCAGGAACTTCATGTTATCGCTTAAATTAGATCACGATGGCTTCCTCCATTTCCGTCAGTACATATTTAACACACGTTCACACGTCATATACGAGTCTGCCAGCCCCAAGAAGTTCTGCAAGATTGGAGACATTTGCCAACATCAATTTGGCAACATGTTCATCAACTGCCTTTCACTATATTTCCATCACCCTATAGTACTTGCCACGTTTGCAATTTGAGGGGGCCTTAAAGTCAGGCCTGCATATGCAAGTGAATTTTTTGTGTGTCAGATTTTCAGCTTCGTCTTGATATGATTTAAGAACGGCATCAGATTTGTGCACCTCCACTTCTGGCGTTTTCTCCCAAAAAAGTTATTAAGGCGTGCACTTCCAAACAGAAGACCAATTTCAAGATATAAGCCTCCAAAGCCTTCAATTCCTCATTCTGAGCGTCCGCATTGAAGGCAGCGGATTCCTTCTCTAGTTTACCCAGTCCCCCTTTGCCTCCGCCACCTTTAGGCTTTTTGGTCGGCCCAGGCTTCTTCTTGGTGTTTTTACACTTCCAAACAGAAGACCAAATTTAATTTCACTACTCCCTCACCCTGTTGGCTTAATTTCAAGATATAAGCCTCCAAAGCCTTCAATTCCTCATTCTGAGCCTCCGCGTTGAAGGCAGCGGCTTCCTTCTCTAGTTTACCCAGTCCCCCTTTGCCTCCGCCACCTTTAGGTTTTTTGGTCGGCCCAGGCTTCTTCTTGGTGTTTTTACACTTCCAAACAGAAGACCAAATTTAATTTCACTACTCCCTCACCCTGTTGGCTTAATTTCAAGATATAAGCCTCCAAAGCCTTCAATTCCTCATTCTGAGCCTCCGCGTTGAAGGCAGCGGCTTCCTTCTCTAGTTTACCCAGTCCCCCTTTGCCTCCGCCACCTTTAGGTTTTTTGGTCGGCCCAGGCTTCTTCTTGGTGTTTTTACACGGCGGCGGTCCTCCAAGAGTAGCTGTTGCCATGGCAGCCGCTGCTTGCATGGTTGTCATGGTGCAGGCACTATCAGGAGCCGTTTCCAGGTTCAACATTTTCTTGCCGAGCTCAATTATGGCGCCTGCTACTCCTTGTTCATTCCACATTTGTAATATCTGAATTGTAAGCAACAAAATTACCTAAAAGTTTACGTTTGTAAAGGGCCGCGCAAACGTTCCCAAAAATATTGGCCTACAAAATCCAACATTCAAATGAAGAATGATCCTCGAAGTTGTGAACGCAATTTATGCAATTGCGAAAAGAAGCATGAAAAATTACAGGACTTCAACGGGGTTTGAACCCGTGACCTCGCGATTACCGGTGCGATGTTCTAACCAACTGAGCTATGAAGCCACTGACGTTGGGAGCAGGTCAACTGTGGGTTCATAAGTTCCCGTGAAAGAAATGAGAGTGAATGATATTTGAAATAAATCATATACGAAATAAATCATATAATATCACTATGACTATTTTGAGTAGTTTTTTTGCTAATTGTGTCAATAACAAGATGCTCGAATATGATTGGTTATTAACAGCCTTTATATGTGGCTTAATTGGCTACTTGAGGTCCAAACTGTCCGATTTGAGCTGCCCGATTAAAAACACTTGTAATCGGACAGACCAAATCGGACAGTTACCTTATTTGGGTATGCTGAGCAGTAGCTGCCATGTCGTGTCAGTTGTCTATCTTCGCGCTTTTTAAAATAACAACCATTTCCAGTGTCGGATAATTTGCATTCGAACCGTTGGTTATTTTGTACAATACGTTTTACAATTTAGAAAGTTGACCTCTAGAGTTTCTCGCATTTTGTTATTAACACAATTAATTGGTAATCGGACTTAGTGTCGTACAATTCAGGGGTAATCGTGCTCGTAATTTCAAATCAGCCTCGCGCTACGCGCTTGGCCAATTTGAAATCACTCGCCCGATTACTCCCTGAATTGTACTCCACACAGTCCTATTACCATTACTTATTTAAGTTTATCTTTCTTTTGCTATAATATGTCTTCCATATCTAGCAAATAAAATGGTTGTTGTTGTTGTTGTTCACAAAATCCAACATTATTATGAAAGGTTTTTGTCATTGTGGTTTAATGATAGTTATTAATCGCTTGTCTCACGATTGAGTCACATAGATGTGGATCACTACGTTTCGATCTCTATACTGCTGGTCTTCATCAGGCAATGGTGTCGACTGGCTGTGTATCAGTATAAGTAGAACCGTGGCTGGTGGTAATCTATGCAACTCAGTTTAGTGTTTTACATTACCTTGGCTATATAGTACGTGACAGTAGCGATCATATGGGACAGGCTGTCCGACGTAGAAGTGGACTTTCGGTGACGCGTTAATGAAGGCACTTCCTGTAACACAGCGTGACATCGCAGCAGAACCTGTACAACCGGTTTAGCTGGAATTTTCTGATGAATTAGAGGAGATAGTAAGCCATAACACTGCACAACAGCCTGCAGACCCAAAGCGGTATCGTTCAGCCATCCAGCAACTTGAATGGCCAGCAGAAGCCGCTCACACTCCTCGAGACGAGCAACCTATAATGTAAAGCGAAGTTCAAAAAACTCATTAATAATTCATGAAGGGAATACAAAAGAAATTAATGTTTATTGAGTATCTCTAAATCTGATAAAGACACGGCAAAGTTTTACGTCCGATTTTCAAGGCCAAAATAATCCAAAATCTAACTATTAGTGTAAGAATGGATAGATGAACAGTAATGCGTTTGAAGACGTTTAATAAATTCGCAATCAGCAAGTCCTAAAACACTCAGCTGCGCCTCGTGTTTAAAACTTGATAAAACCCTCCTGCTCATTTATTAAACATTACAAAAAGGAATAATGACGAGAATGGTATTGACAAATTTTCTTAAAAATTCCACGATCTTCTAAGATTTCGATGCAGACTAAACTTCAAATCCATTGTCGTTTACATATGGTGAAGAAATTAGGGAAAAAACAACACACTGGAAACAGAGTACTCACTTGTCCGTTGTACAATGGTCCGTTATCACACAGGCAGTCACAAAACAAGTGGCCTTCACGAATACTGATGTCCACGGTGATGAATATGCTCTGGAGAAACAGCCGCTCGAGCACTGGAGACGATTCACGCAGCCTGTCCTCATCAAGTCTGACAGAAACAGAAAAAGTTGGCTTGTGTTTCGTGTACCGGGAACAGCAATTTGTTAATAATTCAGGTGTAAATTACCAATTCGTTGGACAGTAGAACAGTGGCAGAGTGGTATGAAAGAGTGTGGAAGGGATGGAACAGTGGCCGAGTGGTGTGATGTGTGGAACAGTGGAACAGTGGAACAGTGCCCGGCCGAGTGGTGTGATAGAACAAGGAATAGTGGGACAGTGGCCGAGTGGTGTGAAGGAACAGTGGAACAGTGGACGAGTGGTGTGATAGTGTGGTGGAGCAGTGGAACAGTGACGGAGTGGTATGATTACTGGAACAGTGGAACAGTGGACGAGTGGTGTGATAGTGTGGTGGAGCAGTGGAACAGTGACGGAGTGGTATGATTACTGGAACAGTGGAACAGTGGACGAGTGGTGTGACAGTGTGGTGGAACAGTGGAACAGTGGTCGAGTGGTATGATTACTGGAACAGAGGAAAAGCTTGTGAAAACCCTAAGGAAAGTCTGGGCACGGTTCTTACGATAAATTAGCGTCAAAGCCTGCGTAAAAGCGCGTTACTATAGTGTTCACATATTTCCATCAGACTATTGCCACATTCTGCAGAGAATCTTAGGGAAAATTCCAACTGAAGGAAATTGTTCACGATATATAAACTGCAGAGATTTCACATCGCCACTCTATGCCTTACTTTTCATGCATTTACTGATGGGAAACACAATCTCAACAAACCTTTGCAGTGAGATGCACATATTAGTACTGGATGATCGGATGTTGGCGTTTTCCTCAGAAAGCTCGGGTTCATTCACAAAATGATTCCACAGAATGGAAGCAGCAGACTTGGCGACAGACAATACACCAGAAGAAAACGAAAGCTGAAAAGAAACGCCAAATTTTTCACAGTTCATGTTGCGTCCGTATACCCACCCTTGTATCATGGCGTTTTATTACGCTTCCAGATTTGTGCCAAAATTCTCTACAAGTGATATAGATACATTTTGACTCAGGCATACTTAAAAGAACTCGATGGAATGATTTTCCTTGGATTGTATCAATACAGAATACAATCGCGCTGCAAACTCAAACTCAAACTCGTTGCATACAAATAACGTAAAAGCTCAGGGTGGGGCTTATTTAATTTAAGGCCTTTTTAACGGGGGGTTTATTAGAGAGGGGAACTTAATAAAGAGGGGGGTTATTTCAAATCTTCGGTCTCGTCTCAAAATAGTTTTCGTACAAAACTCAAACAACTGCGGTGAAACTCTAGTATTTAATACAGGGCAGCAAACAGTATTATGTATATTTCTTTAAAAACTAACCAAGCCGCATGGAGTGGATTTCGTAAAAGGGAATAGGAGAGACTAATTACAAAATATCATATCCCAAAGGGGGGGGGGGGGGGTTATTAGAGATGGGGGGCTTATTACAAAAACCGACGTCCATACGGGGGGCTTATTAGAAAGGGGGGGGGTAAATAGTGCTTAATAAAGCTTTTACGGTAGTGTGCTCACTTGACGTCACGGCAGCCATGTTGGAGGAGAGAAAGATTCTTTTGGGAATTGCACTCTATTCTCTCTTTTGTTTCAGTACATCAATATGGCGGCTGGTCACGTGAGCGAACACTCTCTCTAACTGTACATTAAGGGGGTTGGAGGGGTTTGGGGCTGGCTGAAAACAGGGATTCACTCAAACTCAACCAAAAATCACTGGGCATTAGTATTCTTAAAATCTCACGAATTAATCACATCGCAGTATGACCGTTCTGTCATCATGAAGCTGTCACTATTTTATCAAATTTAATAGGGATTTGTTATTTATAACATACGATTTCCTGTTTATTAAAAGAGAAGATTTCTCCCACCTGTACCAGGTACCCCCACGCCATGAGTGTTGGTAGTGGATGTGCGGCTAACACAGGGCGGCACGTGATGCCAATACTTCCTCCAATCAGCTTCCCGTGTTCATTGTAAGCCGCCAGGGCCGCCATGTACTTCTCATCAGGTCTGAGCCCTCGCACATAAAACAGGGTGTCAGCAGTTGCTGGAATCTGATACAGGAATAAAAGTAAGCAACATGATTACGTTATCGCTTATGCTTATTTGTGAAGGTTTACTAAGTCGACGTAGCTTGTGGTTCTTGTCAATCTATTAGCACAATTTTGCAAACAACTACGTTCGTACTTCCACGGTGAATGATTTATTGTACATATAAGGAACACGTGTGCAAGGTCACTTTAACTTCAAAGTCCAGTACCTCTTCACCAGTCCCCGGAAGCTGATAGTCATTGAGCCTGACTTTTACATTATTACCGCTGGCTGATCTTGCAAATGGTCGGTACCAGGCCACCTGAAAATAAACACCTTATGTCAAATCAACATATTCTACTTTGACTAAGGCCAGAACGCAGAAAAAAGAAACAATCAGAGAGTATGAATACGCAAATTAACAGTCCCTGAGGTGTATGAAGGAAGAGCTTACAACAAGAAGCAAAACATGTATTGAATGAATCCTAATCTCTTTAATACATGGGATAAGGTTTTGGTTGAATAATTAACAAAAGAAACTCACGGAACAAACCCTATAGTCAGATTCAACTACTTAAAGGGAACCTCCTCTCTTACAACAAATTGACGCTAAATTGTAGGCAATAATAACTAGATTTAAAATTTTGTTTTAAAACGTGGATATAACATTTAAGTGTACAAAAAAATCGATATCATTATCGACTATTTTCTCTTTTAAATTTCTTGCGCATGGCCATTTTGGATTTGATGACGTGTAATGGTTACCCTATTGTTTAACACAAAGGATTTTCTGCTTCATTTGCTTCCTGACAATAGCTGCAACCAATTGACGTCATCAATCAAATTTGAAAGCGAAAATAGACGATAATGATATCATTTTTTTGTACATTTAAATGTTATATCCACGTTTCAAAACAAAACTTGGAAGCTAGTAATTATTTCCAACAATTTAGCGTGATTTTGTGGTAAGAGTGGAGGTTCCCTTTAAAAGCTTAACCCACGGGAAAATTTCCCAAACTCCCATATTACATCTATGTTGAGCCAACCTTTTCTCCACTTTTGGGTTTGAAGGGTGCGGCTTTGAATACCAGAACAGAAGAGCTACGATAGAGTAGGAGAGGGGCAGGAGGAACATCTGAGGGAGACACATCATCACTGTTTGTCTGCCTGTTCAGGCTGGACAGCTTCCGTTCCTGTTGTTGACACTTTATGATCAACTCCTGGCTCTCCTACAATAATAAAACAATGCGTGACAAACAATGTAAATGCGTGACAGAAAACAAGGTGTGACACTATAGCAACATAGTGTGATTCATAATTGATTCTGTGGGACGTAAAAGAACCCACACACTGTTCGAAAAGAGTAGGGGACGTAGTTCCCGGTGTGATGGTCTATCTCTCATCTGATGATTAAATGCTCGGAGATATTAGCTGCACAAGCTACTCTAAAATCCGAGGGTAAATAATGTGGTGTATGTATGTATGTATGGAAAGCAAAGATGGATGACGCAAAAAACGAGATTGTGTGACTTCAAGGTTATTAAATAATTTATCTAGTATTGTAACAATGCTTATGGAGGACCACGAGTTTATTAGTTTTTAACTATTAAGTGTCACCCTCGTTAAATAAGGTTTGATTGATTGATTGATTGATTGATTGATTGATTGATTGTATGACACAACTAAACGACTGGGTGACACGAATGCAAGACGACAATGATATGAATGCAAGAGGAAGAATATAATGTGTGACACAAAGGCAAAAATGTGAGACCTATTTACTAAGGAACGAAAAGTTACAGAAGCAAGAATGTGTGGGCAGTAGTAATATTAATACATGGAACGTGCGACAAACAAGGAACATTGCCCAGCAGAAAGTTGAAGCCCTTTAGCAACATGTTTCTTCACAATTTTAGTGACTGTGTGTGTGCCTGAAATTAGGAAGTTTTCACAAGGTTAGGTGGCTTGCAGCCAATCTCTAGAGACACAGATAACAATGGTGAAACGAACAAATGCCGGTGGACAAACAAAAGAAGCTAATGAGAGATCTGCTGTTTACGTTCGCCAGCATGGCAGCGACGACGTAACGTGCAAACCACCTATTTCCTTTTTGGATGGCATAATGAAAAGAATGCGTGACAGAGAAGCAAGAGCGACCAATGTGAAGGCAAGAACACGAGGTACTTACTAAAGAGTATTTCGAGACCCTCAAATACCAATGGATGACTCAGAAATGCAAATGAGTGACACAAAATATAAAGTATATTGCGTGATATCAACAAAGCGTGACACCACTTATGTGACATTGTATACCTGAAGCAACTGCGTCTGCCGTTCCGTTCCCACGTGACTCCGTGACGTGACAGCCTGCCCGGCCATGTGCATTAGAAGCAGTGCTTTGGATAGTGGGTTTCTGTTGCTAGAGTTCTGAAGTGCGTTCTCTGCTTCGCTGAACTGTAATGAGCTTTCTGTGGGTTTTATCTTATCCTTTAAAAACAAAAAAGAGAGAAAAACTATTGGTCGTGAGGGCATTATCACTAATGGGTTTCCTATCATTACTCCCTGTCCATGCCTCTCCCTTCTTTCATATCGTTCATCTATAACTTTTTCTGTCCGCCCAGTCTCATTTTGCTTTCAAATGTTTCCGGTTTCCCCAACTATCGCTTTCCCATGAGTCAACAGGCCCCAACAAGCCAAGCCACTCAGAGACATCTCAAAATTGACTGTCTCGTCTTACCTTAAAACCCAACAACACTCACGTATCATTTCTACGTTATCTAGGTCTTTAACTGTTTGCTTGTCCTCTTGTTTGTGTGTTTCTTAGGGTTCTTTGTTAGTTAGGCTGCTTGCTGGAATAATGCATAACCTAGGATTCTTCTTTCTTCTTTGTGTTACTACTTAGTTTGCAATCCTTAATGTCATTTGTTGTGCTTGCTTTAGCAAAGATTCCTAAAAGACCAAAAAAATTAAGGACCAACGGACCACCATCCCGTCCAGGAACATATTTTAGAGCCAGAAACCAGTTTACAGCACACAATTTGTGCACCTTTTAGTTCAACATGTAAGTACAACATCTCCAATGTTACTTACAGTCACAGTAGTAGTGACAAAACATAGATATTTACTCATTCACCTTCTGTTTCTTTGCAGACTTCTTTTGCTTGTCAGGTTCATGTCCGAGGTTAGCTAGTTTGACAGCAATCCTGTGTTTTACAAACAGCAACTCCATGTGCAGTGTTTCGATCATTCGTTCCAACAAACTGGGTCCTTCGGATTCTTTGCCCTCATCGTCGGCTTTCTGTCCGCTTACACTTGAAGAAGGCTGTTTAAACATTGAAGTCATTCAAATCATGTCACATAATATATATCGTTTTATTAAAAACTGGATCATTGGATAATACACTTCCAGAGTTTTGATTGGCTTAGCGGCCATGGGATATAAGCCATTATACCATGCTTCAAAACTCATTAATAACTCATGAAAGAAATACAAAAGAAGTTAATTAATAAATTAAATATTTGAATCTCTATATCTGATAGAGGCACAACTAAATTTTACGTCCAATTTCTCGGCAAAAATAAAACCACATCTAAATATTATAGTGTAATGCAACAATTGTTAGATGTACAGTAAAGCTTGTGAAGCCGTTAAATAAATTCGTAATTCGTGTTTTATCAAGTCCTAAAACACTCGGCTGCGCCTTGTCTTTTAAACTTGATAAAACACTCCTACTCACTTATTAAACATTACCTAAAAGATACCGGGCATGAAATCGTTACGGTTCTCTTGCTGATTAAGCAACATTTCCTTAGCGACAGCTCAAACGGCATTGTCTTTGCAAAGCATTAATCTGCAAAGTAAATTTTAAATTTCCACGTATGTGTTAGTCGAATACCTTAATCCAGCTGACGTCAGCGATGCTCCTCTTGCTTGTGTCAATCACTGCGTCACGTGCCCTGGCCATATCTGACAGCCCTTGCTCGAGAATACCCAGCACCTTATTCAGTATGTCCCGCACTCCTGTACCCACCCCACCCATGGTGATGGTCATTTGTTTGTTGTAATCTGACAACAAGCCCAACAGAGGGGTGGGGCCAGTAACAGGCTTTTCTGAGGCATCCATGTCAGGTTTGTCCTAATAAAAAAAAAAAAAAACGTCATGATAAGCATATATAATAAGAAAACCATATTCTTTTATGACAAGGTGACAAGCATACAGGGGTAGAATCTGTATATACATAAAGTATACGGCAAATATACAAGGATGTATTTCTTGTTATTATTCAACATATCGTAACACTTTCATAATATGGCCATGCTGCACTCCATATTTTCATCAGCCTGGTTTTGAAAAAATCAGGTATATACTCTCTAAATATATTATAAGTGGAAAATGTTTTGTAAATTAAATGGAAATGTGAATAATGTATTCGAGTTCGTGGACTCTGGCCGGGTACACTGTGCGTCCTTTATCACCACTGTGCGGCTTAAATGTAGAGGTTTTCACATGACGTCATGGCCACCATGTTGGATTTTCCTTCGGGAAATAAGTTTTATTGTTGTGTAAATAATTTTTATTGATTTGTTCCTCTAACATGGCCGCCGTGAAAAACCCCTATACCAATTATTTTGTGCGTTATCAGAATACACACGCGCTGGCAAATAGAATCTATTTATTTTATACATTGTTTTTGTTGTTACTTTCTTCGGCTCGTGACGTCATTCGTGCTTCTGTACTTTAATCGCAAACTCATCCAGACCAACCAAATCGCGAGATTTATATTGTCCATTTTATAATGTATACATTGAGTAAAGGTCCGCATCCCAAGTTAGCGTGTGTAAGTACCCACCTGTTTAGCATCTGCCATATGTTCTGGGGAGACAGTCAATGCTGGTGTCTCCATCTCTGCGCTGCTGACTCTCGACTGATCATTGAGACCAGCTTTACACTCCAACAGCAGTGCAAACTTCAGAGTGACTTCAGCGCTTAGGATGGGATCAAAACTGGCAGCGTTGCTCCAGGACAGTGCTGTGTGAGCCACAGTTAGGATGTACAACCACTGGAGTGAGAGGAATTCAAAGGATGTCAGTTAGTGTGATAAAAATAAATGAAAAGATCGGCAGAATTTTCCATGTCATTAAAATCAAGCAAAAGTCAACAGCCAACACAACTTAGCAAAGAGAAAATAGTAGATGAACGTAAACGGTACTTCCGCCAATTTTTCCCACTAAATGTTTATCATAAACTTACCCGGTTGACAAACACATCATTCAAGAGCTGTTTGCAGTTCTCCAAAGAAGACGACATGACTCGTTGGAAATGAGGTTTGCATTTTGACCAGAGAAACAGCGCTGCGTCCACCATCATGTCACAGTCTTTTATGAGGATGGCAGACTGATGAGAAAAATGCAATAATAAATGAGATTGCTGGATTACATTCTTCTTAGAGTTAGTCACCTGGGGCCGGTTCCTGAAAGGTGTAATAACTCTATTCCAGGGATAAATCTGCCTCATTCCAAAAGGTATTCCTGTAATAAGGCAGATTTATTCCTGGAATAGAGTTATTACACCTTTCAGGAACCGGCCCCTGGGCAACTATTAGGCGGGTTGTCACACAACGCTCCTCCACGTTATCTTCGACAAACAAAAAAAGGCACCCATAGGGTACATGTGTGGGATACAACGTCTCTAAAGCACTGCAAACTTTGCAACTCATTAGCATCAACGGACTTACAACCCGATGACAATAGTGTGGGATACCACAGGTATCCCACACAAAAACTGACTAACAGAGAATTTAAGCTTACTCTGTGAGGGAGTCATCCAAACTGTAAATTTGGCATCTGACGCGAACGTGTGAAGAAAGCGCGATGTTTATACAATGGATCTCGGGTTGTAAAACGTAATTATTTTATCGTAAAACAAATCGTAATCAAGGGCAAAGACTACCTTGTAAGGTTCGTCACTGCATGATTGAATCACATCTGCGAGATGGGTAAGTTCCTCTAGCAAACTGCCACTTTTACCTGCAAATGAAATTATTAAGTTGACATCTTTAAATTAACCAAACCTCGTAAAGGAAGATTGTTCCGAAAATGAATTCTTTAATAGGGTAACAAGGAGGGTTTTTTTTTTTTTCATTTCTTTTTTTTTTTTACGTGAAACAATCTGTGAAAAAAAATTAAAGGTAACCTGCTTCCAAACCTTTTGTTTTTGTCGTTTTTTTACGTTTTCGTCTTTAATACTGTAAATCTACTCAGGCGACCACTAAATTGCGCTCTGGCCATTAGGTCATGCCACTGTTCTGTGGTCATGCGTGACCCTCCAGATCTCATAAGGTTTGGCGGGGAAAATGTCACTTAGGACAAAGCGGGAAGTACTTGACAAAGAGGGTATTCCTTCTCAGACGTAGAATCTCAAATATCCTGCACAGTTGTGGTGTTGAAACTTTCCATTTTTCAGCTTACCATCCCAAATATTCCCTGTTTGTGCACACATATCATTTTTGTGGAAGCAAAACTTGCTTGTGAGCTGCAGAAATGCTTCTGTATTTCACAAAAACATTTTGCTTTCGCAAAACAATGTCACACGTTACAAACACAAGTAAACCGGACAATAATGATTTCGAAAACAGTGTTTCCGGCTGCAACAAGGATTTCTTCTCTGTAAAGACCTGAAAACTTCTTATTTCTACCTTGGCTGTGCCCAGTTGTGTCTCCGTCATCGGAGTGGGCAGGTTTCTTCGGTTTCTTCACAGTGTTGTAAAATGGTTCCAATGCCAACATCAGCTGTAGTGTTTTGATGTCCACCAAACTGTTAACATTGCTCTGCTCGTGAAGTAGCTGCAGTGTTGGTTCAATCAACAGTCCAAAAGGCTCCCACTGTTCGTAGCTAAATGCCTGCTTAACGAATTTGACCAGAGCAGGAAGAGGTACGCCATTCTCACCTGAAAAAAAAAATGCAGTGTTATCACATGGTCATGGAGCAGTTTTAGACTGCGTGCCGAGAGTAAATCTCACTTGCTTTGGTTTTGTACAGTAAGCTCTGTGATTGGTTAGCAAAACTCGCGCCACCTTCTCAACCAATGATGAAGCAAAACCCAAACCGATCGCGACTTGTTCGTGCGGATTTCCAGCGCTTGACGCCGGTTGCATGTAATTGCTTCGTATTCTGATTGGTGGATTACGCTGATACCACTTACATGTATTGTGATTGGCTTTTGTTTTATAGAAGCAGTAGTAAACTGAAAAGCGCTCTTAGCAGCAGGTCCTCAGGCACGCTTTCCTTCAAACGCTTTGGGTCCTACTTCAGGATATGCAACCACCAAATGCTACGGAAAAGATCAGCTCTTCCCTTAGGTTAGGGTCAAATTTATCTCTTAAATTAGGGAAGGGTCAACAATAGGCCTCAACTCAAGGAATTAAGTGTAGGTATAAGGTTAAAAGGGTTAAGGCTGGAATTAGTTCTAAAGCTTTTAGGGTTAGGGTAGGGGCAAGAATTACATCTAAGAGTAGTGTCAATGTGCTTGCGACAAACAGTGTAATCACTGTACACTTAGGGACAGGGTCAAAATTAGGTTTACAGCTCAAGTAACAATCAGTTCTACGGTTAGCACTGGGGTGAGAATTAGTTCTATGGGTGGGATAAGGGTTTAAAGTAGAGGGTTATATTACGGTTAGCATTAAGATTTGGGTGTGGGAACCACCAGTGACTATGTATCACAGAGAGATTAATTAAAGGGGCACTGTCACGGCTATTCTTGTCATAAGTTGTTCAAATCGTGAGAAAGTTCTTTTTCTCAACCCGCCTAACACGAACAAGTAGATTTCTAATTAAATAATCTCTTAAAAGGAAAAGGAAGTAGCAGTAGAATTTCTTTTATGGCGATTTTTCCGGGTCACAGCGACCGAACTTGACAAAAGTTAACCTAACTTTTTCAAGTTGCTCCTCATCCGGGCTATAGACAACTGCAAATAGTTCCAATGCACATATTAAGTATTTTGTAGGAAAAGTGCATAATTTTTTAAGCGTTCCACTTTGCAAACACATGTTTGGGTTCAGACCCAAATTACGCAACAATGCCCCTTTAAAGCACAGATAGTTAGATACCTCTGGCCACCAGCTCCATCAGTGAAGTATTCTGCAGTTCCCAGACAGACGGGTGAATGCCACCTTCCTTTTTAACCGCTTGAGGCTGTTTTGTCCCTCCACCACCAGCTATAATCTCCATCCCTGCAAAGAACAACTCAGCACACACATCTATTGCCGTGTCTTCAGCATCAGGAGCCGGGGCTTCACAGTGGAGTGTCCGCCTGTGAGTCTCGCTCAGTGCTTCTAGTATTGCTAGAAACTTTGCCGCTGTACCTTGCAGGTCATTTAGCAGGCGTTCAGTGGGAGTTCTGGGCCATGCATGCTGAAAATTACATTAAAAAATTAGTTGATCTGGTTATTTTAACTTATTCTCGTTAGAGATAAGAGAAATTGCGAAATAATGGTTTTCAGGAAAGAACGCTTATTCTGAAAATGGAATACTCTTGGCGGGGGTGGCCTGAGACCAGTGCGCAGAAGAATCTGGATCGAGCGTCTGAACATGACTTCCGGGACCCCGCGCACGATTTTTCCCGCCAAAAACTTTTCCAAGAGAACGCATATTCTGCGTATTCCCAGGAAACAGTAGAACGATTTTCGTTTAACCATTAAAAACGGTACTCGCATAGTGTTCGAAATTTGTTTGATTCGCCTCAAGTAAAAAAGATGGCACAGTTTACTGTCAGAGAACATTCAAATAAATTATGGAAGAGAAAAAGGTTACCTGTTGGCAATATTTCCCTGAGTAAAACAAAAATATTCGGCAGTTTGCAGCATGCAAAGGTTTTTTTTTTGTGGGGCTATAAGAGTTTTCCAGCACCAGTTTAGCAACTTTACGAATTGCCACGTAAAGGCAGCTTCATACTCACATGAGCGAAATCCTTGAGGTTGGGCTTGATCTTGGGCCTCAGCAATCCTTTTGGTCTCTTACGAGTCTCAAACACAACTCTCTTGAATATCATAGCCTGCATTTTTGTCTTCGCCTGGCGAAATGCAGCTTCTGTGGTGGGCGTCTCCTCCGAGGTGCTTATCTTCTCAATCTCACTGAGTTCATTCACCTTACCCAGGCCTCTCTTGGCAAACGCCTCTGCGTGCATGGGGACTTTGAGGTCGAAGTAGCACTGACACACTGCTGTGTACAATGTAGTGCGCCAGGTTAGGTATCTCACTGTAAGAAGAGGTACAGAGGATTCCAGACACATGCACGCCCACAGCAGGAAATCCAAAGCCTGGTGGTAAGAAGAAAATGTATCATCATTCGGCAAAACATCATCACTATCTTCACGTGTACTATATACTTAGCAAGAACTGTGATTGTTTCGAAAACCATGTCCGTTTAAAATCCAGGATACGCAATGCAACGTCGATAGATGGATTAAATTCTGTTGCTGTTAACCTTAATGGTCAATGAAGTCGTGATGTTATTGGTCGTCTATCAGTTAAACCACGCTGTTATTGGCCGCAAAGACTGTAAAAAAAAACAGTGATTTGTTCGTTTGACTTTCCATCCGTCTGTTGTTAGTCAAATATCCGTAGATGTATTGTCAGTGTAACATTACGGTAGTCGGTTTGTCTGTATATTGTTTGTCTGTTGTTGATGTCGACAACGCGTCATTTGTAAGGTACAGGATGTTGTTGACGTCTGTTCAGTGGTGTCTGTCCTAAGGCCCCATCCACACGTATCCGGATATTTTTAAATCCGCAACTTTTTCTCTGCGAATTCAAAAATTTTCACATCCACATGTAACGTATTCAAATCAAATTTGCCCGTCCACACTTATCCGGATTTGTTCTAGTGTCCAGGACTCCTCTGTGATTATTGTCAACAGAGTATGCGCCATCTGAGTTAGTAACGTCATCGGATTTGAAAATATCCGGATTCGACCGTTCACACAATTCCAAATTCTTTGAGCATTCAAAAATTTTCACACTGGAGAGCGGATTTAAAATGTTGGGGATTCGCATATAAAGGCAACCGAAATTTTATGAAAAAATAAGGCACAAGCCGAGCCGAGCCAGCCTGGTAAAGCGGGCCAGCCCGCCTAACCGGGCTCAGGAAAACCTCATATAAACAGGCCCTAAGTAAACCAGCATTCCCGCCCGATACGGTGATAGTGTATGTGATCTGGCCTGTCAAGTGCCAATCGATTGTGTGGTTTCTCTGTAAATGGTGTTCAGCAATGTCATTGTTAATGTCACCATTTCTCGTCGCTCGTTTGTGTTCCAGTCCATCTTACATTCAAAATTCTGCATTTTATCATCATAATTTATATAGAAGTCTTTTTTTTTTACCTTGCTGCTGTGTCCACAAGTCATCAAATGTCGACAGATTGAGTAAATATGCACAGTTCCTGTTAAGATAAATACACAAAATGTTAGAATGGATAAAACAAATGGAAACATAACAACATGAAATATCTACATGTAAATAGAGTTCATCACAGCAACTGGCAACAGACGCATTATTAAGGTATTGAGTGTGTTATGGTTCAATTTCAACATAACATTCAATGTGAGAATGAATTGTGATTACCATTAAAGACCAGCCAACACAACTCCTCTTTGTGGAGAGCAGCTTGAGTTCCCAGGCGAAGAACCTTCAAAACAGCGACACAGTGGGACACTTCATCAGGATTCTGTGCACAAAACAATACACATTATACAAGTAAATACAATAATGTGAACATTTACTGAGCAACTCAACATTTTGCAGAACTAACGTGGTCCGCCATGAATTAGACAAACAAATAGCATAAAACTCAGTAATATTTCATAATGGTAACATTGGAGATGATAATGAGGATGACAATAACAATGATGGTGGTGATCATGATGGCGATGATGACAGGAAAAAAGATGACGATGATGATGATGGGGAAAAGATGATGATGATGATGATGACGATACTGATGATGACGATAATGACGATAATGATGGTGATGACAACGATGATGATGATGGGGAAAAAGATGATGATGACAATAATGATGACGAAGACGATGATGATGATGATGATGATGGGGACAAAGATGATGATGATGAAGACGATACTGATGATGACGATAATGATGACGAAGATGATGATGATGATGGGGACAAAGATGATGATGATGACGACGATACTGATGATGACGATAATGATGATGATGATGATGACGATAATGATGATGATGATGACGATAATGATGATGATGATGGGGAAAAGATGATGATGATGCTGACAATGATGATGGTGATGACAACGATGATGATGATGGGCGAAAAGATGATGATGACGATAATGATGACGAAGACGACAATGATGATGATGATGGAGAAAAGATGATGATGATGATGATGACGATAATGATGACGAAGACGACAATGATGATGATAATGGGGACAAAGATGATGATGATGATGACGATGATAATGATGATGATGATGATGAAGGGGAAAAGGAATGGTGGCGATGATGATGATGATGATGATGACAATGGGGAAAGTGGGAATGACGATAACTGTGGTGATGATGACGATGATGATGATGATGTCAAAAGGAGGAGGAGGAGGAGGTGGAAATTTTCATCGTTAGGGTAAATGTACATGCATGATATATGTAGAGTGTAAGAACTACATGTACAAATGAAGTGTGATTAGCTGTTGAGAAGGTTAAGTTTTCTTTGTATGTTTCTGTGTATGTCACAATGTTGTCTACATGTACTCGCCTGTAGTTTAGGATCTTCAGCAATCCTTACATGATAACAACAGATGGCTTCACCAAGAACAGCTCTCAACTAAAAGATCATACAAACAAGTGGGTGTCACTACACATGAAAGCTAGATAATACTAAATCTAACAGATACTATAGAGCAGTTTTCAATTGAGTGTCATAAATCCAAATCAAATTAAAGGAATTACACTGGCCAATCACAACAGACCAAAACAGTGCATTGAGCCAATCAGAATATGAGGCAATTACAATGTAAATGATGTAAAGCATGGGAAAATGCATGGGTGGTAGTCGGAATTGGTTTTGGCTTTTCCTCTCATTGATTGAAAAAGTGGTGCAGCAGGGTCTTAAATAACGGTAAGACCATGCAGGCTGTGAGCTTAAACATCTAAACAAACACACACAAAATTATTATTGCTATTACTACTACTGCTATTTTTTAATTGTACATACACTGTATCTATTCATGTTAAGTGTATTTGGGCACTTTGGAGAATGCTCTATATCAAATAATAAAAATGTATTATTATTATTGTTCTTGTTTTTGTTATCATTAAGCTAAACATTCTACCTACCACCATTGTGGCAAAAGCTAAATCGTCAAAGCCTGATAGCAAATGCTTCTGATAGAAGGCTTCAGCATTCAGTTCTGCAACTTCCCCCAGGGTCATTTCTCTTTGAAGATGTTTAGTTAGATATCTACCATAACAGTGGAACTGAGCCAGTTTGTATTCCTGTAAGATAATAAGCACATAGCAAAACCAGTTAAACTCCACATTTACTACATGTACATGCATGTATGTTATCTGACTACATTGGAAGCGTGTCATTTAATTTCAAATGTCAATTTAGACCTTACATGAAACTTACTGACATTATTGATGCTGTCAATGCCAGAACTGTTTATATATAATAATAATAATAATAATAATAATAATAATAATAATAATAATAATAATACATGTACTGTAACTGTTTATTGATCACCATTACAGTTAAAAACTGAATCACAGGGATAAAATATGCCATACTACAATAAAACTGTAATTCTACTAGTTTGTACTAACTTTCATTTGATTTCCATTCTTAGGATAGCAAGTTAGTTGCAATAGTGTAGCTACAGTACCTTAACAGAGAAAAGGTAGTCTCCAGTGCTGAGTAGCTTCTCTTGGTAGTAAGCTGCTGGGAGGCGAGCTTCATATGTGTTCCACATTGAGAACAAAGTATTTGACCTTCAAAAACATAAAATTGTGACAATAAGCGGCAAGTCTGGTAAATAATTAATGAAACATGTATTATTCAGTTGATGAATTAAGGCTGGTTTCACTAGCAACAGAGTTGGAGTCGGAGTCGGAGTTGTAGTCGGAGTAGTAAGGGCACTAATATGACCCACTCCAATTCTGTCGCTTATGATCCAGTGAAAACTAGATTGTCGGAGTCAGAAGCAGAAGCAAAAGAACCAACCATTCACAATGCTTGTTCTCACACTCTCGGATTACTGTCTGATACCAAAATAGTGCTTCCGATTCTGACAACCTAGTTTTCGCTAGATCATAAGCAACAAGAGTCATAATGGAATCAGTATTTTGCTTCAAACTCTGTCACTTTGATTTTCACTAGATCATAACGCCCCACGCTTCTTCCTCCAACTCCGTCAATAGTGAAAACCAGCCTTTTATAGTGGCATACTTGGAAAAGGAAATTTGGCGTTCTTTCAACAGGAGTTGAAGTAGCAGTTGGAAGGTCACAGGTTTCACTACTGTTCACAGCTATCATTATGGTCGGGGAGCAGGGTTGGTACAGTGGTGAGAGCACTTGCCTTCCACCACGTCCCGGGTTCAATTCCCGGACTCGGTGTCATATGTGGGCTGAGTTTGTTGGTTCTCTACTCTGCTCCGAGAGGTTTTTCTCCAGGTACTCTGACTGGTTTTCCCCTCTCTTCAAAACCAACATTTGATTTAATTTGATTTGATTTGATTTGAGATTTGTAATTTAGTAGGCGAAGGGCCACCTTGTGAAGTACTACTAATAAATCGTTATTATTATTATTATTTATTATTATTATTATTATTATTATTATTATTATTAATAACACTCAGTGATTGATAACACACTGATCTGTCATTGAGGAAACAATTTTATGTTTCCCTGGATATCCTCCAAGTTAGTTCCCATGAGTAGTTAAATGATAGAAGAAAAGCAGCATAATGACATTAATGCTACAATAGGTATAATCCCTGGATACTTTTTGTTTATTCTACCTACTTCAAAAATAATTGAATGGCTGGTAATAACACTATGCTAACTAAAAGTGACTTTTTGGCTGAACATATTTTTTGGCCCTTGTTTTCTACAAAACTACATGTATACGCAAAACAGCGAAAAAACTACAGGGGTAATGTTCACAATAGGAAAACAAGCCTGTATGTGAGAAATCAGCTATTTTGGAGCAAAATAAAAAAAATACCACCAAAAAAGTCACGTAGCATAGTATTATTCCAAGGCCTTCAATAATATTAGTGACCTTGGATAAATAAAAGTAATGACCCGGATTGCACCTTGACTTTCAACACATATATCCATGTACTTTATTTAAGTGTCTGTAGATTTAGCTACAGAAGCTACACTGTACAGCTGTTACTAGGGGACACAGCTAACATAAAATTGTTTCCTCTTTAAATATACTTGAAAAATGAAAATTAATTATAACGTACTGTGAATTCAATATTTAGTTCTTCTCTGTATGAAATTACTAAATGCATTAGAATATTACTTGGAATACTGTGAGAAAATGACAATGTACAAGTTTCCCTTTGCATGCCATTTCACTTACCCTCTAGCAAGTGGTTCTTCCTCATTCTTCTTGACCTTTAGTCCAGGTTCTGATTTTTTCTTTACGTACTTAATGAATCTTGACAGTTCTTGCTCAAATGCCACTAAAACAGGACTTAGCTGCTTGTGTTCTATATAGTGTACAGATAAATAAAATTATAGCTATACACTGTAATATTATTAGACTGGAATAAAAATTAAAATATTAATTTAGTGAAACAAAACCAAAAGGGATAATATTAGTGCCTGCAAGTATAATTTTTGTGCTGATATATTACCTTGTGCAAATTATTTCTTATAGGCTGTATTTACAGATTTGCCACCACATTTGCTCAGTTTACCTGCATCAACATGTAAATACATAGTACTTATTTTTACCATAATTGCTAGCGATCTAGCAGTCTAATTAGCTAATTTGCCATTGTCAATAAGAGTCTAGACAATGCTTCTCACGTCAATGTGTCATGCAATGCCTTTTTCATTTTCTTTGACATTAATATTGTAGTCAAAAACAAGATATTGAATTTGGTTTAGCGTTGTCTACACTCTTATTGACAATGATATTTAAGTGAGTCCACAACATTTTGACAACATTTTGACTGAAGTGATGACAACTTTTGTTGTCAATAAGAGTGCAGACAACCCTAAACCAAATTCAATTTGTTAATTATCTCAGGCTGATTAAGCTTATATCTTCATGAAATTTATGTAAATGTAATTAAATGTACATGTATATTTCTAAAGAAATGTAATTTAGGAGCTTAAATGTTTTGCAGATATTGTTGTTAATGAACTTTCTAGGAATTCAAGGAAGAAAAATACAGTGGTATCCGTTGTGAAAATTCTAAAATGCTGACCGATTCAAAGCTGTATACCTTATAAGCTTACATGGGTTTAAAAATAAGTAAAGTAATTACACAGAACCTTACAAATATTATATTTAAGGAAATCATCTATGTCGGAGAAAACAGATCTTAAGCTGGACGAAAGCCTCAGTTAGCCTCTGATGGAGAAGAGTTCGAAAGAAGAAAACATTAAAAGAAATGAGCTTTAACACACCTCGACCTCCACTAATAGAAGTCCCAGAACCAGACGATTGCAGCATATTTCTACCATTTCCACCAGCAATAGACTTTTTAAAGTCCCCTTCAGCTTTCCCTGACTCCGATTGTTCCATATTACAAGAAAACATACCGTATTAAACGCTATTTCAAATGCAGCTTGGCTTTTTCCGCTGAAAACTTTCTCCTCAGTTTATGTTGATAAGACGCCATCTTGCAAATTAACAAGGCGCGCGTTTCCAAGGACAGAGTAACCGCTCCTATGTTGCAGTTTTTTTCAGGGGAGGGGTAAGTCGAAGAATTGTACTCCTATTTTCTCTTGATTTTGGGAGAACATGTCATTTGGCCGAATCCTTGCTGTTTGCAATACTGTTTGCTCGATTTCTAGGTCGAGCTTTGTCTTATTATCTCTCTTAAGGATGAAAGAGAGAGTGAACGCGTGCGTGTTCATCACCCCGCGCAAGAACACAATAAACGCGCGCGACTCGAACGCGTGAGCCACGCATTTATAAGATGCCGCCTGCGTCGCAGATGATGATGTAGACATTTTTTTTTGTTTTTAGTTTTTGTAACGAACATACAATACATTGAAACTTTGATAGAAGAATTTTGTTTTTCACTTCTGTTCAATATATTTATTTGCACATTTCTGTTCGTTTTTGTTTTCTCTTTGGTTTTTCCCACCACCTGTAGCCTTCTGCCTTGAAAAATTATGGAAATTGAGCAAGAAATTTACATCCAGAGTTAAAATTTTCCATATTTTTTAGCCTGCCATCCCTTGCATTAATCATATTCCATATTATTGAAAACAGCTGCTGTGCCTCTTTGGAAAGCCGTACCGGATGTATTTTCCTTTCAGAATTACAGTGTTTCAGTTAATCCGATAAAAAGCGTTCGAAATGGCGATCAGGGAGTAACACCTCGTTTAATGGGTTTAAAATTCGGATCTGTGGTAGATAACGTGTCAGAACTGATGGTGTGAAGATCAAAATCACTTTCCCAATTGCTGGTGATGACGTCAAAAGTGTCTTGTAGCACAAAAATTGTAATCACCGCAATGAAACTCGATAAGTTAAAGTCACACACATACGATCAATCGATAAGCCGCTAGCCTTGGGCTTGTTGAAGTTCGATTTCATATGATGCCAGCTTCTAGAAGCCTCGCTTCGCCCAAGAACATTTGTGTGTGGGGAGTTCTTTCATGAACACTCGCAGATTGGGACAGTTCATTCTCACAGACACAAGGTAGGTGCTGTAGACGCAACTGTTTGCTCAAGTCAAACATGTCTTGAAAACAATGTCAACCGCCGAAAGAAATCGCCGCTACAACCGGACGACAAAAAGTTGAAAACTGTTCACGTCTGTTCGGATTTAGTTACTCAGTTAAGAAAACCATTTCAGTACATGAATTTCTGAAATCTATAATGCTTATTTCTTCTTTACTGTGATAACAGTGATAGATTCATGTTCATTTTTACCGCCATTTTACGTGTTCTCGGAGTATTATTATTTTGCACTTTAATAGCTCAACCTTCCATTTGTATTTCGCTATCAAGTTGTTACTGTTATAGAACTAATTCATCGCAAAACAAAAACCCAAACTGGGTGATCGAAAAACAAATACCGTGTAAGCCCACAGTTGCGTGATAAATTACATGGCAATACTAACAGCTTGAAATGTTGTTTTGCCAAAAGCGGTTCCTTAGGAAAGACCAGATTACCTTTGTGTGATGTTTTTGCGCATAAACACATTCAATAAGCATTGCGGATTCCAAAAAATCACATTTTTGATAAGAAGGGGTTGAGGTCAGAACTATATCTATTTATTTGATAAATAGACAAGCAGTTTCTGCGTTAGGCTTTCAAGTTTCTTTCAAGGAAAAACTCTTTCGGTTTCTTCTAAATAACTACAAATTAAATTCATCGACTTAATATTAAAAAAACAAATCGATGCGTTTTCACCGCGCTATCAAGCAAAATTGATCTTTCTGTCACACAACAACAGTGAACTGTACAAAGCTGTAAAATTCCAAACACTGACTTTCACGTACAGTAAATAATTACACCATGATAATTCACGGTGCAAAGAGAGGCTATTAGCATAATAACCCTGAGTTAAATTTGTTTAAAATCAATAATCTTAACCGAATGTCATGGACGCGTGCTGTTAAAAGTTTTGTGTGGAAGGTCCATTGGTGGTGGCCGGAGATGCTGCAATCGTAACCGCAGACTATAACAGATCTTCTAGAAGCTCAACAGAGAAGCATTTTGCGAAAAAGTCGTAACTTGATATTACATTGCTGTCTGAAAAAGTGGCGTTTCATAAACATTCGCTCTTCACATTCATGTGTAGTTAAGCTAAACTGAGTGGAAAAGGTGAGAGTTTTTGTAACTGTTACTCAAGAATATTTCTTAAGGAAAAAAATAGTGTCATTCCCATGGTCATTCCAAACGTGGAACTTTTGAAAAAAGCAATTATATTCCGCATCAATGGGATTATTCTTTAAAGACACAACGTAGCTGCAGTTTTATTCCAAGATGCAAAAGTTAAAACCACATTGCATAACACCAGATTTGTTTTTCGGAGTTGGATGCTTCTTCTCTTGCTTTCAAAGGTGCGCTCTTATAAGCTTACTGGCACAGCTATGGCTCATGCTTTCTACAATGGCTTGATCTGATTTCTTCCGCTTCCAAGAAATGCCTAAAAATTCACATCATCGCCATAGCAATGATGTTGTCTGAACTGCGACAACATTTCCTCAGTCAGTCGATGACATTTTAATAAACATCCAAACCGGCTTAAAATTGAGCCTAAGTTGAGTTTAACCGAGAATTTAGCTTTCGTCTGGTTAAAAATGTCAGCAGCCGGCTCTGGAGTCGACAGGAATGTAAATCAACAGATGCCAACAATGTTTAAGTGAAATCCCTGAATTTAAATACAGGCCATGTATCAGGCGCGGATCCAGGATTTTGAAATGGGGGGTGAATTTTCTCCACCTCAATCAGAGAAATCAGAGAAATCAAATATTATTTCAACATCTGAGGGATAACAAAAAAAAAAAAAAAAAAAAGAAAGAAGGGGGCCTCAGAAAAAGGGGGGTGAAAATTCCCCCATTTCACCTCCCCCGGATCCGCGCCTGTGTATGGGGAATTCTTTTAAACGCAGCGAACCATTTAGCGGTGAAACAATACCAGACGCATGTCAATTGCCCCAGTACACAACGTTGAAATAAATGCAATTTGTGATTCTTGTCTTGTTTAAATGTGGTCTGGAATCAGTTTGGTTGAAAGTCACAAAAGTATCAGACGAGATCGAGTTAACTAAGCCTAAAGAATAGATATGGACGGGACTCTCAATGTAATTTCCAGAGATAACATCGTGCAAGCTGGAAACCGATGTGTTTTAGTTTTCTTAGCTTGAGTCAAAGTCCTTGTTGTACAAACATCGAGCTCGCCATTACAAAGCCAATTCCCGTCTCCAAACTGTGCCAAAATATTTTAACTATTTAATTAAAAAATCCGGGCTAACAGAAAATTTGTATTTAATAAATTATTGAGAATACATGTGTCAACAAATTGAATAAATTTTGTAAACGCAATCTTAATTTAAGTTTTCACATTTCTACAAGCTATGTAACGAAAAACCCTTAAAAAAAGGTCTTGGAAACTTGAACGAATTGGCTTTTTACTTTTTAAGTTTTTCAAATGTCATTACACATTAGTGGAACTTTTGTGACATTGCTTCTCTGTCTGTTTCTATTTTAGAATTTCAACAAAGACACTTGGCATTTCACCAATTTTGTTAGAAACTTCCATGTCTTATTTATCTTAAAATTAAACTCGACGAAATTGTTGTGTCATCAAGAGATTATATATGATTTTGATATGAACGGCGAGACTTTACAGGAATTGACACAATTCGGGGAATCGAACAAATATAATATTTGAAAGGAAATAAACCCTTGAATACTCTCAAGAAAAAGAATCTTTTTTCCTAAAAAGTTCTCTCTTGTTTGGCCACACGCAGTTTCCATTCGCTTGTCGCTTTGCAATTGATGCGCGGAATCGATGTATTCTTTGCTTTCAATAGACCATTTTACAGTTCTTTGCTAAGTCCCCTGGCCTTTGATTGAATGCGAGGCTGGGGTTGACCTTGTTTGATACAAACCTACCTGCTTTTGTTATGCAAATTATGCTGATTAAACACTAGTTAGCATAAGAAAAACATGATTTACATAAGAAAAGTAGGTAGGTTTGTATCAAAACAAGGTCAACCCCAGCCTCGCTTTCACCGACAACTGTAAAATGGTCTATTTGACGAAATAATTCGATTATACAGCTAATGAGTAATGCTTTGCTGGGGTGGGGTAAATCCCTGGCTAAATTTAGCATACACTGGTGACTAAATTTTAAGTTTATCGATCGCGACAGGCAAGTCTGACTTTATACTCCACAAGTGGTTCTGTTTATGTATATACACAAGGCTCTTCAACGTGTACGTTTGAGTTTGTAAGGAAATCGTATTAAAAGGGCGGCCTTTCATTTGAAAGGTACTAGACAGTGCTTTTCGCACTTTACAAGATGATATAACATTTGAACCATACAATGAACTATTGACACTAAGGCTGCCAAAAAAAAAAAAAAAAAAAACGTGCAGTGTGAGATTGTTATTGCTGGTTGTGGTTTGATTTGATTGTCTTTATTTATATATATTTTTTAATTTTCCCAAATTTGATTTAAAAAATTTGCGACCTTGTGCGTGCTGCCTTGGAGGAAAAAAACACAGCATTAGATCTCTATCATTATGTCGATGAAATACGCAAAACAAAACAGACACGACAAAAAAATCAGTATAAATAGAAGTTTTTTAAAGCGCAAGTGGATAATCTAATTACAGGGTGGAGTCAGATTTTAAAAAACTCGATTTAAGCAACACACTCCAGCCATAGTTTCACAATTCCATCTGCTAGCTGTGACGTTTTCTTAGCTGTTATACCAACCGGAAAATATTTCTCTGTCAGCCGCCTGAAGTTGCCACCGCCTTCTACGGCATCTAAGCGATTTTGAAAGGTCGTTCTGAAGGTCCCGACTTCTCACATAAACTACTGAGATTCTCAGCCGTACAGGATGTACGTAAAAAGAACTTGTTGAAAGCATCCAAGAATATATACCAGCCTGTTCTTTTTTCTTGCTCACCCACGAACAAACGCTGACAAATTTTGTGGTGTTTTTATACGATCAAGAGCTCCTTGCGATAATTCAAAGCTGTCAGTTAAACGCGAAGGCCATAGCAATCTTCCGAAAGAAAAGGCCTCTTCGTCACCTCATTTCACCAGAGGTATAGTATATTTAAGTCTCATCCTTTTATCATGTTTGCGGTGGCATCGATTTAATACCGTTACGGTTTTATTAACGTCGTGTGCTAAGTTGATTTTACCTGTAGTGTTTACAAGATTAACCCATTTTCTCAGACAAGCATCTGGGATACATTCAAAATAAGCATAGTTTTAACTTTTGAAATCGAGAAGTGGTACTGTTTACGCTGTGTATGTGGTGCACTCTTCAAGAATTCTTGTGACTCCTGAAAGAAAAACTTTTGAGCAGTACTTTCCTGTGCTACTGTTTGTTATGCTGTTTGTTTATTGGCTCCTCATATAATTCAGAACAATAAGAATACTGAACAGCCCGTTGGGGTAAATAATATACCCATATCACGAACTGAAACACAGAAATGCCTAGGGATTCAGATAGATGAAAGACTTAGTTGGAATAGTCATATTGACATGATTTGTAAGAAGGCCATTGCTGGTATTGGAGCGATGAGACGTATCAAGCCCTTTGTTCCAGTAAATACGCTTGAAAAGGTTTATAAGACCCTAGTATAGCCTTATTTTGAATATTGTTCCCCTCTTTGGGACAACTGCGGCAGATTACTAAAAGATAAATTACAAATATTTCAATCTCGTGCTGCTAGGGTTCTTACTGGTGCCAGTTATGATATTCTTTCCGCTGAGACCCTCTCTTGGGACACACTTGATGTGAGGCGGCTCCGTGCCAAATCAACATTGATGTATAAAATACTAAATGACGACACCGCGCCCAATCTCAGGAACTCTTTTGTTCGAAGGAATGCTGATCAGACTAATTACAATCTCAGAAATAGTGCTACAGATCTGATATTACGGAGCAGTACTTTCCTGTTGTGCTGTTTATTATGCTGTACAAGGTGGTTCTAACTTTTGAGTCTGTGGATGAAATCCTAAGGTGTGACCATTCAAATGAAAGCCACTGAGCAGTACTTTCCTGTGGTGTTGTTTATTATGCTGTACAAGATGGCTCTAACTTTTGAGTCTGTGGATAAAATCCTAAAGTGTGACCATTCAAATGAAAGCTAGTGAGCAGTACTTTCCTGTGGTGCTGTTTATTATGCTGTACAACGTAGTTCTAACTTTTGAGTCTGTAGATGAAATCCTAAACTGTGACCATTCAAATGAAAGCTACTGAACGGTACTTTCCCGTGTGGTGCTGTTTATTATGTTGTGCAATATAGTTTCAACAAAATGACCAGCCCAGTTGGCTTGTTACCGGTATCACAGAGGTCGTGGGTTCGAATCCCGTACAAGCTTGAACTGTTTTTCTCAGGCTTTATTTTCGCTACTGCTTAAGTAGTGTTCATAACTGCGATGAGCATTCACAACTTCATTCGTAGTTCTAACTTTTGAGTCTGCGGACGAAATCCCAAAGTGCGACCATTCAGATGAATGATGCAACTGAGCTGTAATTTCCGGTGGTGCTTTATATTATGCTGTGCAACGTAGTTCTAACTTTTGAGTCTTGAGTTTGTGCCACTTTTTAAATTATTTAAAATGGATTGATATAACCAATTCTAGTCACTACGCTCCACTCTTACAACATATTCACGCTAAATTGTTGGAAATAATTACTAGCTTCCAAATTTTGTTTTGAAACGTGGATATAACATTTAAGGGTACAAAAAAGAGCGATATCATTATCGCATATTTTCGCTTTCAAATTTCCCGGGCGCCGCCATTTTGGATTTGATGACGTGTAAAGGTTCCAGCTATTGTCAGGAAGCAAATGAAGCAGAAAATCCTTTATAACTGCCCTATTGTTTAACACAAAGGATTTTCTGCTTCATTTGCTTCCTCACAATAGCTGCAATCATTACACGCCATCAAATCCAAAATGGCCGCGCACGGAAAATTTGAAAGCGAAAATAAGCGATCATGATACACAATTTAAGGTAAAACCCATACATTCAAGTGGAGTTATTTCTTTGAAGTTGTTCTTTGATTTAATGATCGACAATCTTTTCTGTCCCTCTGTTTTTCAGATGAGCTCACAACGCACCAAATCAAGTTCTTCGTCTGAGAATGGAAGTCCAGCCTCCCCTCTGAATCAATCTACTGTGGCATTTCTGCCTGAAAAGTCAAGCAAGAAGAAACCTGGGTCGAGAACTAAATATCGAACCATTAAAATAGTGTTGGCTGCTCTGCCAATTCTTCTCCTCTTAACCCTAGTTATTGTTCTTGTAATAATGCTATCCAGAGGCAAAACTGACGGCCCGAAGAAAACTGCTAAGGAAGTTTGTTCCTATTCCGACGAGGCGAAACGCATAGGTTTGGACTCGTTCCTAAACGAACTTCTCCAGAAACATTACGAACTACTACCGGAAAAGCTCGGGGAGAAACCCAGGGTCACCAGCCAAGAGGTTCGTAAAAATTATCGCCCTTACGATCCCCGTCCGAGCGCCATCAAGAACTACACCGACGAAGTCCGAAGACTGCACGATAGGCTTGAAGTGATAATCGGAAAGGCGAATGGATCCCAAATGAACTTACGAGAGAACAAGGGGATGTATGTAGCACAACAGTTATTGAAACATTCGTTTGACTGGGGACCATTCGAGCGAGATTATTACGTCGGTGATTGGATGTTTGAACCTAATTTATACTGTTGGCAGCCGATTTGCGACGTGCTTACCAATTTAGAAGGAGTAATTTTCCATTTTGTGCCTGAAAATCTCACAGGAATTGACATGATCGAGGAGCTGTTCAAGAAACACAACGAAACCTTTTTGCAGTACATTGAGAACCTTAAGCTGGGTGTGGCCACAGGGATGGTACGCTCTGTGGAATCTTGTAAAGCGGGTATTCATGCCATTAAAAGAAAATATTATGAAGTTGCTGTCAACAAGGCGTCTGGTAAGAACTGTTTAAAATCCAATTTGCCATTTTATAAAAGATCGGGAACCTGGGAGCTAACCAAAATCGCCGAAAAAGCCGTTCATTGCCCAAAATGCCCATTGTTCTCGGGACATTTACTTGCAGTTGACGAAATATATTAGGTATGTCATATTGCGTTTTTTATTCAAATGAGCATTAGAGGGACGAGTCCCACTGGTTAAAAAGGTTACGATAAACGCGCGCTATTTTCCGTAGGGAATTTAGGTTCTCCTCATTAACTTGAAGGGGGTGGGTCATCGAAACAATAAACTTTGGTGCTATTGTGTTTGCTATTGCCTAGCTTATTCGCACATCTTAAAGTAAATTTGCCGCTTTCAAAACTCACAAAGATATGGTTACCACGACGAAGAAGCATAACATGCTTCGTAACTTCATCACATTTAAAAGAGTTTTGAAGACCATAAGAAAGGCATTCAATTAAAAGTTAAAAAAAGTCAAGAAGATCTCATACAACTGTTTATAATTTAAAAATTGGGACATAACATACTCGGACAAGTGCTGGAAAACGTTTGCATGGTGCAACAAGGAGCAAATCCTAATCTTTTTCTTCTTCTTCTTGTTTTAATCAGGAATTTTAAAAGGAACATTGGCCAAATCTGTTCTTGGAAAAAGCTTCACGGTGAAAATCACTCCAAAGATGAATGACACGTGGTACAGCAGACGACGAGAGAGTGTGCACGCGTCACTTAAACGATTTTTACTGGTTTACTTGGGTGAGCCGCTGAACAGATTGATAAGGTATGCACAAACTTAAAATTTGTTTACTTATTGTGATATTGATAAGAATATATGCACTGGAATGTGTAGCACCAGGAGCCCATCACTAGGAGCGTACAGCTGCCTTAGATTTCTGCCACGGCGTTTTAACAGAGCAGGTTATTTTTAAATTGACTCCCACAGGTGTCCCGATGACATCAAAAGTATCTGCACGTGCAGAGTCTTTGCTTTTGCTCATGGTGGTGGTGGTAGTAGTGGTAGCATCAATATCATCATCATTACCTTTGTCATTATCATCATCATCATCATCATCATCATCATCATCATCATCATCATTATTATTATTATTATTGATGTTGTTGTCGTCGTTTTTGTTATCATCATCATTATTATTGCTAGTTCAGTTGGCCCATGGAAATGGAAGCCGTAAAAAACTTGGCAAAATGGCACGCATACGCACTGAAACTGGCATGCTTCATTCCACAGATACCTTGAAGCAGAGCATCTTCAATATTGCTACGAAGAAGTGAATGGCATGGCCAGCTTACCGCTTAGCTCTGTTTACAGGGATGGGATACGCGATCCCTCCCGACCAACAACCGAAGCACTTCCGAACGGGGACAAAATCAACATCACCAACTCGTACACGAGGTTGTTGTCCTTTTTCACGAGCAGTGGAATAACTCCACTGGAACTCCGAAAAAAGGGTTACGATAAACTGGACGCTTTGCTTAATCAGGTGAGTCGAACGGGTAATATCTTGTGTGCATTGACTGTGTGAGAGGCCGCACAGGGAAATACTGCCTAAAAATCATGACCGTGAGTGATAGGTCATTTGGTTACTCGTTGAGCAGTCGGTAATCTTCTCATAAAATGCAAAACAGTCTGTCTTTTTCAGCGCCGGTTACTCTTATGAAAAGGCTACTTAAAAAATAGGACCTCACCTTCTCCGTCAGTTTTCTATGATCCAATTCATCCTTGCATATCGCAAAATATAGTGAAATCTCGCCGTAACGAAAGCTGTTGCCCCAATAGAAACACGAGCGCAATTTAGAAACGATGTATTAAAACTTCTCTTGAATGTAGCTCGTAAAGCCTTTTCGTTAGGTTGTGATTCCCCCGGGTTCAGGTGGGGTTGTAAAATCAGCCAGGCAAACTTGAGGAATTCTCCCCGGTGGTCGGGAGATCTTTTAAGACAAAGTCCCTACCCTCGGGCAAAGAATCCCATCCATCTCCTTGTATTCCTCCAGATATCTTCCTGGTTAGCCTGGTGGTCGAGCCCACGGGGAAGCTGATGACATGTGCACAAAATAACAGTCAGGCCTACGCAGTTCTGTGGCATACCAAAATTCGAATTCACTAGTCAAGCTACAGAATACTGCGTGAAAGATTTTGGAATGGGAAAAATCCAAAACTGAAAGATACGCACCAAACGTGACAGCTAGTTCCAGCTGATGCAACATGGACGTACTAAACAAACAAAATTTTACCCACCAAATCGCGTAGAAAACTACATTACACAAGCTGCCCTTTTCTTTTCTGAAGATTTTGTGACGTCACTTCCGTTTCCGACCTCGCAGATTTTTGTTAATGCCAAAATTCCCTCTTCACAACAACTCATCCAATCACACGCTCGCATGAATGAGTTGAAAAGGGACTGCTTGTCTTGTATTTTACTGCAACGATATGTTATGTCAGCGTTTAAGTTTTGTTTGCTGTAGTCGTAGTACGTGGACTCGACAACAGTTACATATTTTCCATAAGCTGGTTATATCGCTATCTTCCTTACAGGCAAAAATGCTTGCAAAACAGTACACCGACATTGAAGACGTAAATACCGCAGTTGTAAGATTCAGAGAAGTCCTTGAATCACGCAAGATGTTCTTCAACGATGACGCATTTCCGGCCAATGAGTCCGGAGAGGAAGCTTTCATGAAATGCGCTGACTCACAAGGAGCGCGGGCGTTCTGTCCAGTGCGATGGAAGGCATTGCAGAAGTGGATTAATAACTCAAAACACGTTAGTTGACAATTTAGATTAATTTACTCCTTCTTAGTTTTCTAAGTTTGTACTCGTAACATTTTTTGAAAGTAATATTTCAGTCAGAGGGCCATTTTTCGCTATTACGTACCACCCTCGTTAAATCAAAGATTTTATTAGTTTACTTACATACTTACTTTTTGTTTTCAAATTTTTGAGACTTTTTGGCAGGAAACCTAGTGATAAATAATGTGAGTAATAACTCATTTTATACTGTTTAAATGATTTACGGTTGTATCTTTTCACAGATTGCTGGTTTTCTTAAACCTAAGATCAGCTCCCTTTTCTACAGCTCTAAACCTAAAAAGACCACACCCGACTGCGGTATATCAGTCCGAGGGGAGTACAACCCAGATGTTTGTTTCCATGGTTACGAGGTTAATATAGGTGGTAAAGTTTCTGCGTATCAGACCTTGCCATTCTTTATGGACAACTTTGGACCAAACTATACGGAATACACCACGGCATCTCATGAGCAGTTACCAGGCCACCATCTAGAGGTGAGTGCAGAAGGGCGTGGTGGCATGGGGTCTAGAGACTAGAACTCAACGAAAAAACTGATGATTGTGAAAACGACAATTTTAGAAAATCCTGAGCACTGAAAAAATATTTTACCACAATTACTAGTAATCTCGCAATCTGATTTGCGGTTGTCGATAAGAGTCTTCTGGTAGAGAATGCTGCTCGCGTCAACATGTCACGCTATGCCATTTTCATTTTCTTTGACGTCGACATTGTGGTAAAAAAACCAATGAAATGTGGTTTAGCGTTGTCTGTACTATTATCGACAACTATTTTCGGCATCAGAGAGGTGAAATTTTGTTGTGGACAAATCAGTAAGTGTGAGCTTTTTCCTGTGCTAATGCTATGCTTAAATGGTGTGAAATAGAGCGTTTTCAGTCACCCAAGTAAAAAAATAAAATCATCAACTATTCAATAGATAAAGTCAAGAAATTGTGATATTATAGAAGAGTAATAAACAAACTACATGCCAAAGTCTCAGGGCCGTGTGATATCCCGTACTCGAGTTATTCGGCAAAATGTACCACTCAAAATTATAGTATTTTGTATGGAAACGCCATCTTGGCGTCCCTCTGAGGGACACCAACATGGCGGCCGGAAAGGAGTTAAAACATATGTTTCTTACTTAAGCTATTTCAAAGGGTTTCTTCTCGCTGTTGAGCTTTCAAACATTCACATAGACGTTTCTCTTACTATGTTGGCTTTTCAAACGTCAAGAACACACGGTGAATCGATATTTTCATGTAAGTTACATGCTGGTGAGCAGACATCTTTATGTCACGCACTGTAAAAAACTCTAAAATTCAAACTGCTCTATTTTCAAAACAAAGCAAGCTACCGAGCTGAAAACCTGCAAACAGATACATTTCTTAAATGCCTTTTACGTGATGAAGATAAAAATTCAAAAGTCTGTTTACTTTTGAATTTTAGTTTTTTATGACGTCACGTGAAAACCCTCTATAAGCACAAGCATAAGCGCAAGAATTCAACCAATCAAAATGCCACTGTTCCAGGTCTCCTCTCGGTCGATAAAAATGGCGCACGATGGCGACGACAATTTGGCGGAGCTTGTAAGAAGTTATTCTATTCTATATATATGATAAATCTTAAAACTTATCTGACTTTAAAGATGCCCGTCAAAAGGAGTTAGCATGGTGTGAAATTGCACGAAATCTGGGTTCAAAATCAGGTAAGCAAGAGCGCAAAGTTTGTCGACCCAACAAATGATTCAGCTAATGTAGCAGTCAACATCTGCAAATAATCTTGTAAAATTGTAGTAGCATTTCGAAGCATTGATTCTTCCGCATCTTGTTTCTCCATCAATGTGACTCGCACTGCGCATGCGCAATTCGCTAATGTGAACATCATTGTGCCTATGTTTGCGCTTACGCTTGTGCTTAGCTCACATATGGTTTTGGGAGCTCAGGTTTATTTATCGTATCAGTCCCAAAGACGTGGCATTGATTGAATGCCATTTACTCACATTCGAAAAAATTTTTAATTTTGTGTCTTAAAACGGAAACAAAAGCAACTACTCTGGGCAATCAAAACAGACGCAAGTAGCACAACTTAACGAACCAATCGGAAGCTCGAGGCAATTACATACAGCCGGCACCAAGCCCGGGAATTTGCGCGGGAACAAGCTCGATTGCTTTTGGTTTTGCTTCTCATTGGTTGAAAAAATGGGGCGAGGTTTCCTAGCCTATGGCAGAGTGAAGTAAGGCTAAAGGAAACAACGATTGTTTACCATATAATCGGAAAAACCAGCTGGTCGACGTTTGCAGCAAATGGGACGCATCAAATCAAAAACCAAATGGGAAGCACGTGTTCCATTTCCATGAATCGCATTCCCAAAGGTCTGGTTTACAAAGCGATGAAACTGAAACTGAAACTGAAAAACTTTATTTAGACACGTGACATTGATGAGTCTAAGAAAAAGACTCGTTACAAAAATGTACGTGTATCTACAATAGCTGTAAGCTAAGAAAATGTAAAAAGAGACTAAGAATTAGTAAAAAAAAATTTTTTTAAACCATTTATACTATCAGCTACAATAAAATCTAGTCAGAGTAGGAATCACAAGTCCTGGCTCAACTTAACTTTCTTGAGTTGGCTAAGAAAATTCTTAAGGTTAGGGGCCTCCCTAACATGCGAAGGTAAATTATTCCAGAGACGGCACGCAATATACGAAAAAGATCTGTGTTTAGAACTGGTGTTGGGGGCCGGCTGGTCGAGTCTACTACCAATACCGCGAAGATTATAAGCGCAGTTTTCAATTCTAAACATATTACTTATACAATTAGGATAGCCTTTGTACACAAGTGTGAGAGCTTGGACCAGGCGCCTTTGTTTGATAGAATCTAGATTGTACTGCGACAGGATCTGCTCGTAACTAATAGACTTAGGTAGATTGAAGAGAGTTCTAAGCGATCCAAGCCAAAAGGCCTGGAACTGGTAGAAATGAGCAAATGGAAATTTCGTTTGGGAATTTTGGACTCCCTTTGAAGAAATCCAGTTTTCTCCAGACATTTTCCGTTTGCATCCATGATGGTGAATGACCAAAGTAGGCTTCCATTTAAATTCCAACCGAAATTTCCGGATTTTATTTATTTATTTTATTTTTTTGGTAAATGGTAAACAGCCAAGAACTGCTTTCGACACTCAATCGCAAACCGCTATAGAGTGTTTTTACATGACGTCACGTCAGCCATGTTGGTCTCCCAAAACAAAGAAACGGCGGCCATGTTGGTGTCCCAAACTTACCCCTGGAAATTGAACTCTATTTTTATGCAAATACTTTCTTTTGTTTCAGTAAACCAATATGGCCGGTAGTCACGTGAATGAAAAAGCTCTTTAACGACCACGTTGCTCTAAAAAATATAAAATACAACTATATGGGCAAAGGTTCATAAGTATATAAAACACAACTTTTAATTGTCCATTGGCAGGTACAAGGGTTCGACGAGAATTTCGTTGACAGTTGTAAGGATGCTATTTCGTGGATCTCATCTCCAAACTATTTACCCTCTTTCACTGAAGGATGGGCGACATACGTTGAATATCCACTGATGGTCGATGATACTGATGCTTATGCCAACATACTGGATAAACGTGTACTGTTACAGAAATATGGCATGTTAAAATATCAGGTGAGTTACCCAGCGCTCCAATCCAATGCCTTTTATCAAAGGATGGAAAGGGACATAGGGTTTAAGGCATTGTGGTTTCAGGCTGTTTTTCTCATGGCATTTCAGTCCCGGAGGGAATTGGGGGGGGGGGGGGGGGGTATTCCCATAAATTTCGGATAGGTATGTGCCGAGAAGGGTCTGACACCCTGACCCTATTTGAGGATGAAGCAAACAAAAATTGATACGCTAAAATGGCCTAAACCCCAAAATAACCGGAAAGAATCGGCGTGAACCAAAAGTTGGATTCACAGGCTAACAGGGGACGATCGATCTATCTGTCTATCGATCTATCCAAACTGATCTATCTATCTAAACCGACAACGACTAACCGTCGCGGAAAAACACAAAATTTATCATTTGCTTTTCGTTTAGCTGCGTATTTACACACTGCTATTTTAGCTGATACAACTAAGGCACCCTGTCTAATAAGGATCACACCGCGAACACTATGCCAACATGGACAAAAATGATACCCTATTTAAGGATCGAGAACCTCAAAAACCATACCCTATCCCGCGGCACATACCTATATAGCCCATATGTGTTAGTACCCACCCCGGGATTAGAGTCACTTCGGTGTAAGAAGAATGATTCTGGTCACGTTTTCGCTTGCTCTATTCAACAGATTCTTGCCGCATTGCGTTCTGTTCTTGATACTGAATTGAATTACTTTGGAATGACGCGCGTTAGAGCCAAACAACTCTTCGATGAGTATGCGTGGGACAGTAGCGACCTAGCCTCCAAGGACATCACGCGGTACCAAAGCACTCCTTCGTTGGTCACCAGTTATATGATTGGACAAGAGACGTTCGCCGGGTTACGACAGCAAGCTCAGGTAGAGCTGGGGTCGAACTTCTCGATAAAAGAGTTTCATTATCAAATACTGCGTCAGGGGGAATTACCCCTTAAATATATGGAAATGCATATTTCACGATTTATAGCATGCAAGAAGAATTCTACAGGACCAGAGTGCGAAGAAATCCTATCATAATATATAGTGCACAAAACGGATTATGCATGGCTTAACTACATGTACTCAAATTCCAAGGGGTGATATGTTATTTCTCCTTACGTTAGTAAGATTCAAAATTGGTTTGCCGAGTCCGTTATAAACATTTGTATAAGGAGAATTAATATCTCATTTCTTTAATTTATCATGGCCTTTTCTTGCTTGCTAGGACTGCTGTATACATGAATTATGATAGCTCATAATGACCATAAAACATAACGCAGATTCTAAGATATTAAAATTATTCGCGAATAATGTAAATTATTAGTTACACAAATATAGTATCCAATCCCATTTAATGTAAATACGTTCATTCTATACCAAAATGAGAAGAAACAAAAACACGTTAATTTTAGACAAAGTATACGAGCCTCTCTGATAGTAATACCCGTTTATTGTCAATTGTCTGGGATTTTCCTAGTCAACTGAAGAATGTTTAGCCTCCTAAGCACTTACCAATAGTCATCGTTCCTCTTAGCCAGCGGTCAGAAAACGAGCAGCTCTGGAAAATTGTATGATACGTAAGCACGAAAAATCAGACTTCCTTTTGTGGAGCGCGTGCTTTGAATTGACTAGTTTTCTTGACTTGCTTGCAGCTTTGTTGGATATTAAAATTATTTGCGAATAATGTAAATTATTAGTTACACATATATATAGTATCCAATCCCATTTAATGTAAATACGTTCATTGCGAAACCAAAAATGAGAAGGAAAAAAAACACGTTAATTTTAGACAAAGTATACGAGCCTCTCTGATAGTAATACCCGTTTATTGTCAATTGTCTGGGATTTTTCTAGTCAACTGACAAATGTTTAGCCTCCTAAGCACTTACCATTAGTCATCGTTCCTCTTGGCCAGCAGTCAGAAAACGAGCAGCTCTGGAAAATTGTATGACGCGTAAGTACGAAAAATCAGACTTCCTTTTGTAGAGCGCGTGCTTTGAATTGACTAGTTTTCTTGACTTGCTTGCAGCTCTGTTGGAATTCTTTTTCACATTTTTACAAAGCCAAACAAAATCACGAACTCATCAGATCTTTCGAAAGTCACTCATTTCTTTAAGTCTGCGCAGTAAGACGTGAAGAGATCGTCGTCGCCTTCGGGTGACGTTCTTTGAGCTTGTCAAGGAAGCCTCACCAACAAGAGAGCGTGACGAGTAAAAACGACTGACGAATGAGGGTGTAGTATTTTGTAGCAATCCTTTCTAAAAGTCTTGGTTAAGTAACTGAGAGAAATGGTGGTAACGTTTTATCAAGTTCATCAACTTGAGCCCATAGTCACTCTCAGATGGTAGGTCAATAATTCTGTACATTACTTATCACCAGGAGCTCCTGTTATCACACAAGTCCACCTTTATGCATAAAACCCAACTTTGCCCCGAGGACCTCTCCTATTTTCGTCCCCGAGAGATCCTGGGAACACGTTTTCCGGCCGGTGAATAAAAGGGTGTTTATTGTTCATCAGAGTGGGATCCTCGAATACTCGTTATTTTTTATTTTAAGCTGATCTTTTATTTACTCAATTAATGGGCTTTTATAAAAAAAACACGTCATTTCTACAGTTAAGCTCATTTACCTTAAACTTAGACATTTAAATATCATAGAAAAATACATGAAAGGATGTACATAAATTCGCATGCTATGTGATCGCTTCTATTTGTAGAGCAAAAACTGTCACGTGAATTATCCGCTAATAATACACTAATAATACACTTTCCGGAAATTCCGAAAAAAGAGTATAAATATCGGCCAAAAAAGTCTAAATATCCCAAACGTTTGTCTCAATATCTTGTAATAATTGCAATGAATAAAACGCTTTCAAGTCGAAAGGAGCAGAAGTTTAGTTGTCTTTATCGAGTAGCTGACTTATTTTTATAATAAAATATTTAAGATGCAAAAAAGAGAAAAAGAAAATATATACAAATTATATAACGTAAGAGACCTCATTTCTCCTCTCCGCCATTTTGAATCTCGAGAGGAATCTGGGAAAGAGGTTGAAATGCAACTGCCATGAATTCTTGCTACGGCGTTTTCCACGTAGATTTATTTTTAGATAAGCTTTTCCCGCGAAAATGTTTCCGATGACGTCCGCTACTATTTCCCGTGTAAATATTGAAATTATCGCCTAAAATACTTTCAGAACAATCCTATGAAGATTCATCGCATGTGCCCGCAATGTTTATTTCTTACCTGGACGAGTTGTCGTAGTTGTTGTAGTTACGTATTAACAAGCGATTCATTACACAAACGCTTGTGATTAGCTATGCGAAGCCAAATCGCGGGAATTCTTTATCACAAAATCAACCTACTTGTGAAAAGGCCGTTTCACAAACGCAGTATGAAAGTTGCACGCTCCGGAAAATGGGCTCCTGACGTTGTAAATTCCCTCCTCAGGTTAATTCTTTTAAATCGTTTGCAGACCTTGGCTTTTGCTGCGTAAAAAGTCTTGTTGTGTGCGTAAATGCCATTTACTAAACCTAACTGCTACACAAATTCTTTACAACCCGTTTTCTGAGGATTTTTTTTACAAGCGATGTAATCTTTAATATGTTCCTCCAGATAATCCAGCGGAAACTCCCCTTCGCGCAGGATCTCGTAATGAAAATCCTTCAGAGAAAAATCTTGACCCAGTTCTTTCTCGGCCATCTCCTTTACGCGGGAGATTTCCATGTTACCAATCATGTAGCTCGTTACAAATCCCGGTATGCTTTGTATGCGTACTATGTCCTTGTTGACTTGGTGGTTGTTGTCTTCCCTTAAGTACCGCCGGTATAATTTTCGAACATTGGACACTTGGTTGCCATAGAAGTTTAGCTCAATGTCGACTATAGGGCGAAGGGCGTGAAGAATCTGCAAAACAATCAGGTTTGAAATTTTAAGCGAAAGTTATTAATTCGATCGATTTCTCATTGAACTTCAAAACTCGTTATTTACACTTGATATGACCGATTTACCTGGTAGTACAACATGCCATACTTCTGCCGCAAGATTTCTTTGTCTTTGTCTTTGTCCTTGGTGTTGTAAAGCGTTGTGTGATCTGGGAACAGCTCATATTCGCAGTATGCTGCCCAGCCCTCAGTGATCGCCGGGAAAAAGTTGATAGCGTTGAGCCAGGCGATTGGATCATTACAGTTGCTTTGGAAATACTCGGTAAAGCTCTGCACCTGTACAAGGTAAAGATAGAACAGAATAGTTCCGGACATTACCAAAGTCAATTAAAAGGACTCAAGCTGAAGTGTTTTTCAAAGACACTACACAGACAAGATGGCGGATGCCTATTTATTATTATTAATTTATTTATTTCAAGATTTGTACATAAAGAATATATACAGGTGATTAGAACAAAAGGATATAGCATCCCCTACAAGGTTCAACCACCTTACCCAATCCCATAAACCTACAAACAATACATATATACATATATACATATATATATATATATATATACATATATACATATATACATATATATATATATATACATATATATATATATATATATATATATATATATATATATATATATATATATATATATATATATATATATATATATATTTCGTACCGCACAACCTGTACGGCACTCATCAGATAAATAGCCAAATGTAAAATTACAACGTAAAGCTGGTAACTATATATACAGGAGGAGTGGAAAAGTATTAGATTACAACGGTTTCTACTTCTTAACAATAGACGCTTAAAATCCGCGTGACAATGGAAGTAAGCGTGACACTGACATTTATGTACTTAAGATGACCGGAAAAGTTTAAATTTACAACGGTTTCTGTTTCGGATAAACAACGGACACATTAAAATGGGGGTTATTACCTGCCAGTTTTGAAATTTTTGAGGAGAAATTTGTTTGCGTGTCTACAGGAAGTAATAAGTTCATTACAAACTAAGCTTAAACCAATGGAAAAACACTAAAGCTGTCTTGAACTGGTTCAACAGCTTAGATGACAAGGATAACTGCACATTCATCGCATTTGACGTAGTCGATTTTTATCCATCCATTTCAATCGACCTACTAAACGCCGCACTAGAATTTGCATCCAGCTACATTACCATAACGAACGTCGCATCATCTTACATGCGAAAAAGTCCCTTCTGTACAATTCTTGCGAGCCATGGGGAAAGAAAGCATCGTCAAACCACAGGGTACCCAGACAATCTGTTTGTGTGACCCTTTGTTATTTTATAGTAAATGTATGGTATTTACTGTATATTTCATGCTCTAGCGACGAATCGCTAAATATATGTATTGAGCAACGCTAAATAAAAGTTAAATTGTCTGACCTGTGGTGTACTGTCATCCTTTTGCCTCGATAGTGATATTTTAAGCGATTTTGTTGGGTTTTGTCTTCGCCGCCGATTGTGCCTCATAAGAAACGAAAAGGGTGGAAAGACCTTTGAACGGCTCCAGCACCGAGCCAGCGCCGAGGCGATTTTTCCCCAGAAAATCGCATCGCTCAGCTTCCAAACCACGCAACATAAAGGCCGAAACATTCACGCTTCTTCTCGTGCCTCTCGATCGAAAATCCGCCCAAGCGGTCCCGAGCTAGCCCTCGAATAAATTCAAAATCAAGTGATCGAAATGCGTAGCAAGATCTTCATGTGCCAGCTGGAAACCGTCCTGCTGATTGCCTCTTTTCTGATTCGACGCCGTTAAATAATAACTTATTAGACTTCCCCACCACCGTACGTATTTTGAATTGGTTACTGTTAAACGGTGTCCAATCAGAAACAGGCAATCAGCAGGGCGGTTTCTAGCTGGCACATGAAGATCTTGCTACGCATTTCGATCGCTTGATTTTGATTTTCTTCGAGGGCTAGCTCGGGACCGCTTGGGCGGATTTTCGATCGAGAGGCACGGGAAGAAGCGTGAATTTTTCGGCCTTTATGTTGCGTGGTTTGGAAGCTGAGCGATGCGATTTTCTGGGGAAAAATCGCCTCGGCGCTGGCTCGGTGTTGGAGCCGTTCAAAGATCTTTCCACCCTTTTCGTTTCTTATGAGGCACAATCGGCGGCGAAGACAAAATCGCTTAAAATATCACTATCGAGGCAAAAGGACGACAGTACACCACAGGTAAGACAATTTAACTTTTATTTAGCGTTGCTCAATACATATATTTAGGGATTCGTCGCTAGAGCATGAAACATACGGTAAATACCATACATTTACTATAAAACAAGAGGCTACAATTAGCCTAAACCCGGGCTTGTAAAAAACAGTATTGTATCCCTAACTTAGTGCTAAACAAAAGAATAGAGGGAAGTCTGTCTTTCTTACATCGGACGCATTGTGTTTAGCTTGTGTTGGAGTCTATTTCTTTAGACCCCTATCAACATTTATTCCTCTAAAATACAGCTCAACCATTGAGAACAGTAATTATAACACTTGTAAAAAATATTTCTAAAAGAACAAGAAAAAGAGAAACAGAAAAATAAAGCCCGTGATATATACCACTAAAAAAGCTAAAAGACATCAAACCCGGGTTAGCTGTGTCACAGGCACGAACAGTGACCTTTAGGCCACAGAGGTTTATCCTTTTGCAAGGTGATAAAAATAGTGTATTGATTCCAAAAAAAAAAACTAAGCACACTTGTTTTCGCTTCGATGGATAATTGTTTGAGAAAGGAAACGCTTATCGAACGATGTAGGATTTTTTCGCATAAACGTTAATGGAGTACGTCTCGGTGAAATGTGAGTAGAAAATTAATTAGCAGAGTGAAACTGTTTACAAACACTTCTCCTTTGTCGTCTCATGTTATTATAATCGGCTCCCAAGCACAAGACCTAGAAAACTCAGACCCACCCCCCAAACTGTAAAAACTCAAACCCCTCATAAACGGCGATAATTCATTTTGCCCACGTTTATTTCACTTTGAAAATTTGTATAGTTGTGAGGGGGTCTGAGTTTTCCAGTTTGGGGTGGGGGGGGGGGGGGGGGTCTGAGTATCCTAGGTCTCGTGCTCCGGAGCCGATTATAATAACGTGAAGTGTTTGTTATCTGCGATAAATAGACGGTGTAACATTTCAGCGCACTGAACGGCGATAATTTATTTTGTCCACGTTTATCTGACTTTGAAAATTTGTATAGTTTTGAGGGGGTCTGAGTTTTCCAGACTTGGGGGGGGGGGGGGGGTGGCGTGGGGGGGGGGGGGCTGAGTTTTCTAGGTCTGAGGTCTGAGTTTTCTAGGTCTGAGTTCTCCAGACACCCGATACGGGGAACACGGCGGCAATCCATCTGGAGTTAAATTTTGGTCATGTTAAAAGCTTTCTTCTCGCTGTTGAACTTGCAAACATTCGTATAGACACTTCTCTTAACATATTAGTTGTTCAGACTTCAAAGACACAAGGTGAATCGACGTTTTCCAATACGTGACAACAGGCATCATTCTTGCTGTTGATATGAGATTTACACTTCCGAATCACTCGGCCGGGAAAGGTCAAACTCCCTTTGTCTGTAGTCTCTAATTTTTGGCGCTCCCCTCGCGTCGCGTCTCCTCGCAACTTCGCGCGCGCACGTGGCCCCAAAATCCGTCGCCAAAATTAGAGACTACTCGCAATCTCCTGAAGCAGTCCATCTGCCATTAAGTTTACTCATGTTAAAAGCTTTCTTCCCGCCGTTGAACTTGCAAACATTCGCATAGACACTTCTCTTAACATATTGTTTGTTCAGACTTCAAAAGCCACAAGATGAATCGACATTTTCCCGTACGTGACAACACGCATCACTGTTGTTAAAAATAGTTAGCGCTTGCGCAGAAACGCCTGAAGTGCCATTTGTGGATGATACTCGACGACGAAAAAGAATAATCGTCGGTAGTTTAAGACCCGGGCGCCGCGCGAGACGCGCGCAGCCCGGGTAATAACAAAGGGGCACACAAACAGATTGTCTGGGTTCCCTGTGGTCAAACCTCTTCGATGTCACTATGGGCAGCTATGACGGGGCCGAATCATGTGAACTCGTTGGCGCTTTTCTCCTACACTCCTTTACTCTTACACTAAGCCCAACAACATCCCACTTTACATCAACAAGAAATCTAACCATCCACCGCAGATCATCAAAAACAGACCAAAGTCCATCAACAACCGGCTCTCTGAGTTTTCATATGACGAAGAGTCATTCACCAAAGCAGCACCACTCTATCAGAAAGCTCTTGACGACAGCGGACACAAGCACCGTCTTGAATTCCATCCCCCGAGTGTAGCAGATCCTCCAACCTCTAACAGAAAGAATTGCCACAGAGAAATCATTTGGTACAACCCTCCATACAGCAGAAATGTCGCCACCAACGTAGGACGGGCTTTCCTCAAGATCCTGGACGAAGAATTCCCAAATGGCCACGTGTTACATAAGATCTTTAATCGCAACACAGCTACAGCTGCATGTCTAACGTCAAACAAACCATCGACGGCCATAACAAGTCATCCTTATTACGGAAGAACGCACCACCGTCGCCTAGAGCATGCAACTGCAGAAAACCGGCTGACTGCCCTATGGCTGGCAATTGCCTCAATGAGTCCGTTGTCTATCAGGCAAAAGTGATATCTGAAGACAGCAAGCCCGACCAAACCTACGTAGGCCTAACTGAAAACTCCTTCAAAACCAGATTCACAAACCACAAAGCTTCTTTCACCAATCCAAGCAAGAGACCCAACACAGAACTCAGTAAGCATATTTGGCAGTTGAAAGACACTAAAACAGGTTTTAGGATATCTTGGAAGATCTTAAAGCAAGCTTCTCCGTACAACCCCGCTTCCAATCGACGTAATTTGTGTCTGTGGGAGAAGTATTTTATAATTTGCAGGCCTGATTTAGCCACCTTGAACAAACGTAATGAACTTATTACTTCCTGTAGACACGCAAACAAATTTCTCCTCAAAAATTTCAAAACTGGCAGGTAATAACCCCCATTTTAATGTGTCCGTTGTTTATCCGAAACAGAAACCGTTGTAAATTTAAACTTTTCCGGTCATCTTAAGTACATAAATGTCAGTGTCACGCTTACTTCCATTGTCACGCGGATTTTAAGCGTCTATTGTTAAGAAGTAGAAACCGTTGTAATCTAATACTTTTCCACTCCTCCTGTATATATAGTTACCAGCTTTACGTTGTAATTTTACATTTGGCTATTTATCTGATGAGTGCCGTACAGGTTGTGCGGTACGAAACTATATAGTAATAAATATGCCAAGTCAAATCTTCAGTTGATCAGGCAACTGCCAAAAATAACGGATGCATAAGAATATATACAAAATTTGAAAATTTGAAAATACAGAACAATGCCTAGCGGCGTGACACGTAGACGGATATGATTGGAAAGGAACTGTGCAAAATCTTCCGTGAAAACGACTTAAAGATAACGATAGAGGCAAACAAAACCATTGTCAATTTCCTAGACGTCACGCTTGACCTGCAAACTGGCAAACACTACCATTTACAAAGGAAGGTAACGTCCCATTGTACGTACATAAGAAATCCAATCATCCACCCTCCATCCTAAAAAACATCCCGGATTCCATCAACAAGCGGCTTTCAGAAATATCTTCAGACCGAGAATGCTTCGACAACGCCAAAACCGTGTATCAAGAAGCTCTCAATAAAAGCGGCTACAATTACAACCTGTCTTACAAAGAGTCGCACAACGAGACGCAGCGATCACGGAGAAACCGTCCAAGAAACATTCTTTGGTACAACCCGCCTTACAGCAAGAATGTCAAAACGAACGTGGGAAAGTGCTTCCTTTCTCTCATTGATCAGCACTTTCCTAAATCAAATCCACTTCATCAAATTTTCAACCGGAACACACTTAAATTACGCTATAGCTGCATGAGTAACATCAAAACCATTATTTCTAACCACAACAAAGCTCAAATTAATAAATCTGATCCAACCAATGACAGCAATTGTAACTGCAGGAATTCAAGCACGTGCCCCATGGACGGAAAATGCAACGACCAAAACATCATTTACCAAGCTGAGGTCACGACATCAACCTCAAAACAGACATACATTGGACTTTGTGACACAACTTTCAAGTTAAGATACAGAAACCATGTATGCTCATTTAGGAACGAGACACGACACGCAACCGAGTTAAGTAAATATATTTGGAACCTAAAGGATAAGAATATTACCTACAACATCAAATGGCGTAAGCTAAAACAGGCCCGGTCATATTCAAATGTAAACAAGCGTTGCAATTTGTGTTTATGGGAAAAATACTTTATTATATGTAAACCCGAAATGTCAACACTAAGCAATTATTGGATGAGGTTGAGCATGATAGCGAGAATTATCAAGGCCGAGGTTTGTGTTATCTGCCGAAGCCGAAGGCTGAGGCGGATAACACAAACCGAGGCCTTGATAATTTCGCTATCATGCGAAAACCGAATCCAATAATTGTTTTATTATACAATTATAAATGTACAAGCGTTGAGACATTTCACAGAACAACAACAAAGTAAGCCACGCAATGACACGTTTCAGTGTAAACATCTTTATTAATGACAGCCGTGAATAACGTGTAAAGCGGAATTCAAAAGGTTTACAGAAAGGATTTAAGCTTAAAACATCTGAAAACGTTTCAGGAAAAACTGAATCGAACTGAAACTTTTGAACAAAATTCTAAAGTTAAGTTGTACGGTCTTATGAAAAATGTTCCCGATTTGCGTTTAATGAATGTTGACATTACAGTTAAAGAAATTAAAATTTAAAACCGCCGGCTAGCTTGTCAGGTGACGAAAACCATTGTCTGCAAAAACGCGTCATACCTACATGCATAAACGCCAGTGTCTGTAGATGTGACGCGATGACACAGCGCCATCTAGAATTAGCGGGGTGCTTTTAGCCAATCAAAATTGAGATAGCATCAGCATTGTATAATAATAAACAATAGAAGCGAACTGGTATCTACGTGCAGACATTCCTTTTGGCAGTTGCCTGATGATTGCTTCGCAAGAAGCATGAAACTCTGAGTAGCAATAAATGTCTTCGACCAAATAATCCAACTCTGAAAATATATATATATATATATATATATATATATATATATATATATATATATATATATATATATATATATATATATATATATTGAAACAGGCTTGTAGGGATAAAAAGAGTAGTTTTTTTCTATTTTTCAATATTTTGCTCTACTTTAACGTATCGAGCACTGTGCTACGGAATAATCGAAACATAGTTTTCCTATATATATATATATAGCCGACCTTTTGAAAACCAGGCTCATGAAAATTTGAGGGGTTTTAGAACTTTCTTTATCAATACCTCGGTTTATCAAAAGGGAGACTTGCATTTAGGCCCGTTATGAACCTACAGTCTCTGTCAAAGGGAAGACAAATAATACATGTTATTTGTCTTGCAATTAGACATGACATTGACGTGACCTCTGACATGAGAATTTTGGTGCGTTATTCGGCCAAATCTCTCTAGAATACGCTCTTTCTGACGGCAAAGTTAGCTTTGGAATTAGCGGCATAGATTTAGGCGAAGTCTAGCAGCGTTTTCAACCGAGCGTTCGTGATTGCTACGAAGAATCACAGCTAATTATTGTCGAATTTTATTTGTGTAAATTATCGCTCGATTTTGTGATCACTTCTGACACCGGAAACCAGTCATTATGACACTTTCAGACTATCAAATCACTCGATAAAGTTGCGAGGGCGGAAACTAGCCAAAAAAATGTTCAAACTTACGCTTTTTGCAGACAAATTCCCAGCCATGCCTTGTGTCTTTCTCGATAATTTCATGAGGTAGGTCCCGGATGTTTACTGTCCGTGTTAGCGAGGAGTTGTTGACAACCATCTAGCCACAGCATTTTTACTAAGTCTTTAGCATGCTCCAAATTCTACACCAGTTTCTCTCCCTGATCCTAGAAATGATCACCGACACCTACTTTCTGAGGCTAAAGACTTGTTACCTCTCAAAGCAGAGCTCTCAATATCCCTGCATTGTTCCAGCAGTACCGCCCGGGTAAACAAAGTACTCGTTTAGCAAACAACTGCACAGCAGGATATTAGACGAGGCAGACACTGCACCTCGCAAGACTTTTCCCCTCACTGGACTTAATGATGTCCTAAGGAATACTCTGCTCTAGGAGGCCAACGGAAAATCAAACTCTAACCACGTCATTGCGAGCTAACTGACCGCGCGAAGACTTCAAATGCAAGTTTCTTTCTTTGAGAGAGAGTGGAAACTAAATGACAATTAAAACCGGAGGGGAGGGGAGGGGAGGGGAGGGGGGAGGGGAGGGGAGGGGAGGGGAGCGGGGATATGACCTTAATGCAAAGTTGAAGTCAGGGACAGTTTCTTTCTCTTCTTCTAATTATTAATGTAGTTAGCATGCTCCCGACCCGCCCCGTCCAACAAAGAAAAAAAAAAACAGCGAGAGACATCTAATAGGAGTTAGTAATATATATATATATATATAATATTCAATTGTGGAGTCGGACTAATTCAAACACATTTATTTGCTACTCCGAGTTTCATGCCTCTCACGAAGCAATCATCAGGCAACTGACAACAATAACGGTTACATTTAAAGATATACAAAATTTGAAAATATGGAACAATGCTTACTGGCGTGACATGTCAAGATGTAATTGGTCGACGGAAGCACTAAACGTTAAGCAATCACGGTATTTAACAGGAATCTCTTAGAATGTCTACAGATCGATGTCAGTTCATTTCTATGATTAAGTGTCGACATTTCTGGTTTACATATTATAAAATATTTTTCCCACAGACACAGATTACATTTTTTGTTGATATTTGAATACGATCTGGCTTGCCTTACTTTTCGCCACTTAATTTCGTAATTGATTTTCCGATCTTTCAGACTCCATATGTGCTTGCTGAGTTCGGTTACATTTTTGTATCGTTCGTTCCTGAAGGAGCATGTGTGGTTTCTGTAACGTTCTTTGAATGTTGTGTCACACAGTCCGATATAAGTCTCTTTGGATTGCGGGGTGACGACCTCTGCTTGGTAGATAATGTTCCGCACATTACAATTTCCGTTTAGGGGGCAAGATTTCTTGTTCCGGCAATTACACGCACTATTGGTTTCTTCTGATGGATTTAAGGGTTTTCCAATTTGAGCTTTGTTGTGGCTGGAGATTATGGTCTTTACGTTACTCATACAGCTATAGCTCAGTTTAAGAGTGTTCCGGTTAAAGATTTTGTGGAGTGGATTGGATTTAGGAAAGTGCCGATCAACAAGTGAAAGGAAGCATTTGCCGACTTGGGTTTCTACATTTTTACTGTATGGCGGGTTGAACCACGTTATGTTTCTTTGACGGTTTCTTTTTGCTCGTGGTGCATCGGGAGTTGTTTTGTATGACAGGTTGTAGTTGTAGCCACTTTTGTTAAGCGCGTCTTGGTACGTACTTTTGGCCTTGTCAAAACATTCCTTGTCAGATGATATTTCTACCAAGCAGAGGTCGTCACCCCGCAATCCAAAGAGACTTATATCGGACTGTGTGACACAACATTCAAAGAACGTTACAGAAACCACACATGCTCCTTCAGGAACGAACGATACAAAAATGTAACCGAACTCAGCAAGCACATATGGAGTCTGAAAGATCGAAAAATCAATTACGAAATTAAGTGGCGAAAAGTAAGGCAAGCCAGATCGTATTCAAATATCAACAAAAAATGTAATCTGTGTCTGTGGGAAAAATATTTTATAATATGTAAACCAGAAATGTCGACACTTAATCATAGAAATGAACTGACATCGATCTGTAGACATTCTAAGAGATTCCTGTTAAATACCGTGATTGCTTAACGTTTAGTGCCTCCGTCGACCAATTACATCTTGACATGTCACGCCAGTAAGCATTGTTCCATATTTTCAAATTTTGTATATCTTTAAATGTAACCGTTATTGTTGTCAGTTGCCTGATGATTGCTTCGTGAGAGGCATGAAACTCGGAGTAGCAAATAAATGTGTTTGAATTAGTCCGACTCCACAATTGAATATTATATATATATATATATATTACTAACTCCTATTAGATGTCTCTCGCTGTTTTTTTTTTCTTTGTTGGACGGGGCGGGTCGGGAGCATGCTAACTACATTAATAATTAGAAGAAGAGAAAGAAACTGTCCCTGACTTCAACTTTGCATTAAGGTCTTATCCCCGCTCCCCTCCCCTCCCCTCCCCTCCCCTCCCCAATTACATCTTGACATGTCACGCCAGTAAGCATTGTTCCATATTTTCAAATTTTGTATATCTTTCAATGTAACCGTTATTGTTGTCAGTTGCCTGATGATTGCTTCGTGAGAAGCATGAAACTCGGAGTAGCAAATAATTGTGTTTGAACTAGTCCGACTCCACAATTGAATATTATATTCACAGCTCTGGTTTTTCCATTGAGCACTTTTATAGCAGATGAAGTCTTCAATTTATCCGCTGATAGTTATATATATCTGCATTTTGGACAAGTAATCTTATACGAGCGAATATTATCCCCACCAAAAACGTACTGCAAACGCCAAAAGAAAAAGGATTTGAGCTTGCGCTTAAAGGAGTCCAGGGAAGTAGCTTCCATAACGTCGTCAGGAAAACTATTCCACAAAATAGTAATTCTGTTGAAGAAAAATCACGAAAAAGTGAGGTGCGAGTTCTGTTTGTCCTAAGATAAAGTTCAGAGCTAGCTCGGCGAGAGCACCCCCTTAGAAAGGAAAAATATTCATCAAAGTGTCGTGCAAAAATTACATCTCCTTTCAAGGACTTATAAAAGAAAACTAAATCTAGATATTCTAACCAATAATTTAGCGGAAGTAAATTTAATTTAATCAGACGATTCTTGTAACACAGATCTCTGTCTCTACCTGCAATAAAACGCGTGGCTCTTCTCTGTACCTGTTCGATGAGGATTAACTGATTTATAACAGACTGAGGGGCCCAAACTTGCGAGCAATAACATAAATGAGAGCGTACTAATGAGCAGTAAATGCGCAAAAGAGCATTACTATCGACCAGACCCGTGCAATTTCTCTTTAGGAAACCCAACATCCTATTTGCCTTAGCAACAATCGTAACTATGTGCTCCTTCCAAGAGGTGTCATTGACAATCATAACCCCAAGATCCTTTTCAGATTTAACCACCTCCAGGTCAATTCCATGTAAACTGTAAGTACGTGGTGGGCTTACACTTTTCCTAGATATGTGCTCATTTTTACATTTGGCAGGTTGAAAATATATTTCATTGCGCAAGGACCAAGCTAAAAGTGCATCTAAATCCTGCTGCAAATTTACAAAATCAGACTCTTGCTCTATGATCTTACAGCACTTTGAGTCATCAGCAAACATTGCGATCCTAGTACTAGAAACTGCGTTTGGCATATCATTAATAAATAGTAAAAATAAGATGGGTCCAAGTACAGACCCCTGCGGGACCCCAGACCCTACTTCTGACCAAGTAGAACAAGTACCATTTACTACGACGCTCTGTTGTCTTCCAACATGATAGGAGCTGAACCATGAGAGCAAGGGATCCCCAATTCCGTACATTTTTAACTTAGACACCAACTTAGCAGGACAGACTGAGTCAAATGCTTTTGCAAAATCCAAATATATGTCAGTCTCGACTCCACGATCCAGGGCTTGCCCAATGTCTTGAAAAACTTCAAGGAGCTGAGTCACGCATGACTTTCCTTTCTGAAACCCATGCTGAAAAGGATACAGAGCGTTTTTTATGTGAGGGACGAGACGGGAAGCAACACATCGTTCCTGAACTTTAGAAATGACAGGCAGCAGGGATACCGGGCGGTAATTTTCGGCGAGGTTGCTATTGCGAGACATTTGCCTTTTTCCAGTTAGTTAACTGAACACCCTCTTTTAAGCTGAAGTTTATTACAGCTGTTATGGAAGGCGCCAAGACCACTGCACATTCTTTAAGAACTAATGTAGGCAGATTATCCGGGCTAAGAGCTTTACACACGTCCAGCGACTCCTAACATTTTGCATGAAGCAAGATAAGGATTGATTCGGTCCTGGGTTTATTGATATGTCTCCACAGCGTATAATGATTTGCGATTCAATATTAACGTCCAAGCAGTGATAATCATGTTTGAGAAACTTCACCAAAGGTCGATTCAACTTAGCCGATCCTTCGCGAGATAGAAAATCGTTTTCGAAGCCTATTTTTTTAAGGGCTGGGAAGATGGCGTTATTGTAAATTATTTCCTGCTGCATCAATGTCGTGAACACAAACAACAAGTAGCAAAGCCTTAAGATGGAAGAGCTCTTCGAACAGACATTGGCCTCCGCCTCCGCCGCTATCTTGTCTAGACGTGTCGTTTTGCATATTCGGCCCACAGTTACAATATATGTATTGTACCAATGTAATGCAATGTAATGTAAGTACCCTAAGTCTTAAAATGTGTTCCTGTAATGTGCTGTATAGTGTTGTAAATAGCATAATATAGTATCAATGTAAATATTGTAAAGTAGTGTGAGCATGGGTTACTTTTGCATTTGTAATGTTCTGTCTTTTTGTGCATGACAATAAAAATGGCACTGTTTAAAAAAACGCTCTTATTGATTCTAGAACCACAGTTATCATCAACTTGCATGATATATTGAAAAAATGAAACAAAGTGCGTTTCATCAGCTATGCATTTGAATTTTAGACTACAAACTATAGAACTTAGAACTTAGAATGAGTTCTCTCATGAGCTAGAGATTCCTCTCATACTGGGAGGGACTGGTCTACGGTTTAGAGCCTGCGGAGGTGAGGGGCACCTTTAGTGATCTAATGGCAGGCAGAGCAGACTGCTTAAAGCAACTTAATGTGTCGCTTGACATAAGGGAGCAGATTCCAAAGACGAATGGTTCTTGGGAAAAAAGAGTAGTTAAATGATAAAACATTAGCATGTAAGTGTTGGTAACAGAGCTGGTGGCGTCGAGTAGTTCTAAGTTTGGGGTAAGAGCTTGCTGATTCGGGAATATTGCAATTTACTAGGTTATTGTGAAACTTAAAAAAAAGCACTGATTGGTTAAGAAGATGCCTCTGTTCAAGGGTGTCCCAGCCTAAGGTCTTAACTAGCTTGGAAGTACTTGTAGAGGTTTTATAATTGTTACAGACAAAGCGGGCCGCGTTCTTCTGGACTTGTTCAAGACGGTTAACATCACAGTCAGTGTGTGGGTTCCACGAGGAAGACGCATATTCAAGGGTTGGTCTAACTAGGGACATGTAAGCCCTCTCTTTGACATCTGGTCTGCATGGCTTCAGTAATCTTCGGATGAGGCCAAGGGACTTATTTGCCTTAGCAACTATCTTTGAGCAATGAGAACCCCAACGGAGGGTTTCAGTGCATCTAACACCCAGATAGTCACACTCGGAGACTTTAGATAAAATCTCAGAATTCATGGAATATATGAAGTCAGATAAACTTTGTATCTCAAGTCTCGTGCACAGTCCCCACCTTTGTTAATGCTCCGCCCAGCCCACCCACCCCCTCCCCCGTTAATTGTTCACTCGCCCCTCCCCCGTTACTTGTTGAACGGCCCCTTAGAGCATATCATCGCGAAAAGACAATACATAAAACCAAACCTCAACATGATGTCCCGCGTACTCATGTACTGCTGTGGTGTATTCCGTCCACTTGGGTCCATAATTTGCTGTAAAGAAAGGCAATGCTTGGGCTGCTTTTACCGAGCAGTCTTTATTGCCAATGAAATAAGCGTGGAAAATGGCGGTAGGATGATACCACGGTATGACGTCCATCGGGCATTTAGGGACGCAATTTTTCGGACCATCTTCGTAAAACAAATTTTTTAATAAGGGCTTGACTTTTTCCTCAATAATCTGTTGTTAAACGAGAGAAAGAACGAAGAAGCGAGAGTAATGGTTAAGTGGTATGTGGCCAGCAACACTTAATCATTTTCTAGCAGCCAATAGTTTGGTCTTTGATCGAGGAGAAGCAATACAGAGATTTGAGTTGTATAGTGGTATTATCAGAGAGTTAAAGATTTCTGAAGTTTGTTAAAAGTTGCTTAAATCCCTCATATTTGAAGCTCTAAGTGAAGCTTCATCAATTGGCCATGTTCTAAGCGAGTAAGGGCCTGGGAACGAATCTAAATTCCATTGAAAATCAATGAAATTGAACTAAATCGATTCTCACATGAAAGTGTATCTCAAAATAAGCAGTTTCAGCAAGTTTGAGTACGTTTGGTTGAAAAGCCGCCAGACAACATGCACTTAAAACTTAAAAAACCCCATACAAATGTCTCTATTTCAGAAGTGTGTCCCTCCAAACCATACAAAGTCTCTAATTTTCACAATTTTCAAAAGCAATTTTTTCAGCTCCAATTCAACTGAACAGCGTCAAAGTTGGTTAGGTGACCATTTTTGAGATGCTCTTTCATGCAGTGGAAACAATTTTTTGCAATCGATAAATTTTAAAACCTCGTTCCCAGGCCCTTACTCGTTTAGAACATGGCCAATCGCCGGAGAACTCTTCCGAAACAAACTCTTCCTTTGTTCGTTCGAGTTATTGTTCAACTCGCCCTTTCGACCATCGATAAAAGCTTAGTACCGTTAGCTCTCTTCTTGGACGTGACACTTTCCCAGTCCCTCGCTGGAGAGCCACCAATTCTGTTCACGTGGACCAAGATTTGGTCACGTGACTCTGTTCGAGTGGACCAAGATTTGATCGCGTGACTACTCAAGTGGACCACGATTTGGTCACATGACTGTTCGAGTGGATCAAAATTTGGTCACTTGACTCTGTTTGAGTGGACAAGGATTTGATCACGTGACACTGTTCAAGAGGACCAAGATTTGATCACGTGATTCTCCACTAGTTGGAGATGTCTTTTTCTTTAATGAAACGGTACGAATACTTACATCATCAGTGTTCTTTATCCAAGTCTGCATGGCTTCCCATCGTTTGGGGCAATGCTTTTTAGCACCCTCATCATCATAGCATTTTATGAAGGCATTTTTGTTAGACTCGTCGACTGGAAACGATCTGTCATTAAAACTCTGGTCTTGGGCTTGGATCTCTTTTATGAATGCATCGCGTGCTTTTACTTCATCGTTGTTACCAGTGTAGTCTTTGATGAGATCCAAAGTCTGTGGTAGAAAATAAACGTCAGGCCAGTGTTTCATAGTGTTTACCGTTAACAAAAAAAATTCCGGAAATTCCATACAACACGACTTTCTGGGTCGGTTTTCGGGTCGTTCCCACGGAACATTTCGGGAGGAACGGAACAACTGAAAATGGAGTCTCATCTTCACGACTTGGTTCCACTTACTTTGATACCAGTCCCAGGCCTTTTGGAAGCTAGTTTAATAAATGAGCAGGAGTGTTTTACAGGGTTCGTACACTTTTGAGTTGTGAAAATTCCATGACTTTCCAGGACCTTTTCCATGACTTTTTGAAATATTCCATGACCTAAGTTAAAGTGCCTATGAAGCGAAATTTGTTTCTTGCTTATTTTAAAGCTTACCCCTAAAAACGCAAGAATCTCAAAATTTGAGGTGCTTGTGATTAAAATTGTTGATTTTACGAGCGTTTGAAGTTGGGCCATTTTGCCTTTAAAAATGGTCAGGGGTCTGGGTCGTGTTTATTCGCGAAATTCTATGATGTGACGTCATTTTGGGTACAAAAATGTGTTAGCACTTATGAATTATAGTGAAATAGTTGGAATACTTGTCCCCAAAATTACGTCAAAATTACGTCACAGCTATTGTCACGTGTCTTTTGGCCGCGCGATTCAAATGCCATTTTTGAGGGCAAAATAGCCCAATTTCAAACGCTTGTATGATCGCCGATTTTAATCAAGAGCACCTCAAATTTTGGAATGTTGAGTTTTATGGATTAAACTTTAAAATCAGCGAGAAACAAATTTCGCTTCATAGGCACTTTAAGCAGCTGGTCTAAGAAAGTTAAGTCAAACAATGACAAAATTGTTCACAAGCGTAATCTTGCAATGCACACCGTGTTTATTTCTACTGAAATAAATCATATATTTGGACTTGTCGGTTAATTTTTGTAACTTTGGATCTACATTGCTTTCCACTCAGAAAGGCTGCTGATTTTCCATGACTTTCCATGAATTTCCAGGACCCAAACCTAAATTCCAAAACTTTCCAGGCATGGAAAATAAAATTATAAAATTTCACGACTTTCCAGGTTTTCCAGGACGTGTACGAACCCTGAATTTTATCAAGTTTAATATAGTGTCAGTGAAGCTAATACAGTGAACTCCCTCTAAGGCGGACACTTTCGAAACTAGCTCTTAGTGTCCGCCTTAGAGGGAGTTTCGTTACAGAGAATAAAGTATGGCGCAATTCGGCCAGGGCCCACGCAAAGGTGTTCGCGTAAGAGGTGTCCGCCTTACGGGGGTGTCCACCTTACAGAGATGTCCGCCTTACAGGCGTGTCTTCCTTACAGGAGTGTCCACCTTACAGAGGTGTCTGCCTTACAGGGGTGTCCGCATTGAGGGAAGTGTCCGGGCACCAAGAGCTGTCCCAAAAGTGTCCGCCTTAGAGGGAGTTCACTGTATTTGCACTTTTTCGTCACCTTAGAAATAAATCCTTTAACCTCACCTTTTTATCAAGCTCGTTCAACCGCTGATAAGCTTTCTCTCTGAGGTCGGCTGGTTTGATGTCAACGGTTGTAAAATACCTCATCAGACTCTCGAAAGTTTTGCTCCCCGTTAGTTCCTGTCCGGTTGGTAGCTTCTTAGTGGTCGGGGCGCTGTTATTCAACACTCCTGGCTGGTTGAGGTCTGGGTTGCCCTCATACAAGTAGTGGAGAGGTAGCTTTGCAAGACCGCTGACCACTGTTTCAGGAGGACAGTTCCTCAAGTGTTCTCCCTCAACGTATCTGGTGATGAAAGTAGAGTGAACTGTCACGAGCAGCTGTTTAGTTCAAATGTTTTACTCGTTCCGGATCCGGCAACGAGTCATGGCTTGCCTTTCGTGTTTTCGCGCACCTTTTTGTGCATGGACGCGTTAGATCTGGGTACGATGCGTTGCACGCATACGCTGTGGTGAGAGTGCAGGCCGCTACAAGTGCTCTCTTGGCCTGCATAGGTCACTGGCCAAACGTGAGGTCAAGATGGCGGGATATTGGCCAAATTCTTTTTTTGCGTGTTTATGGAACGAGACGAAGTCGAGGTCCATATAAACACGCAAAAAAAAAAGAACGAGGCTAATATCCCGCCATCTTGTCCGAACAAGCGTGGTCAATAAAGGATTTATTACGACTCAAAGGACACTATTAAAAGACAGCAAAACGCGGGACGAACGGGCTATCCTGAGAGGTCAAGTTGGCTCCATCTTGACCTCGCGGGTAGCCAATGACATTAGGGGAAATGATTTATCTTGACCGCTGAAAGAGCCAGTCATATAATAACAGTTCACTAAGCAGTTGCGAGGCTTGTACCAGTGCAACGCTCTACCAACTGAGCTAACAAGCCAACTAGGAGCTGTATTGCAAAAGCATTTGTTACTGATTCGTTATCAGTTCTGAACCATAAGTTATGAGAGTCATCTCAAACTCAAAAAGGTTGAAACGAGTCTAAATGAAGAGCCAATCTGGGCAATGAGACATTTCGTAAGGAACTGTGTATGTCATATTCAATCATTGTGAGGGGATATTCATTTTGTCAGGCTGATTTAACTGGATTTAAGTAAGCAATGTTTCCTTAACGAACAAGTTCAGATCGTAAATGTCTCACGTGTGTGCCGTCAAAACGTAGTAAGAACAAAGTACGACACAAGCGTTATGTTATTAGAGTACACACGCATTGACAAATGGAATCTATTGTTTTAAGTTATTCGGCTTATGAGGTCATTCGTGCGTCGAATCACAAACTCCTCTTGACCAATCAAAACGCGAGGTTTACACCGGCCATTGTATGACTCTTAACAAAAGGAAATTTCAGATTTGGCGTTCTCAAAGATTTTTTGGTGTCGATTAACAACTGGTTTATTGGTCAGCGTGCGTTCATCGAGAAGTGAAGCACGCGGGAAGTTTGCAGAGCACAAAAGATGCGTAAGTACGCCAAGAGCAACTCTAGCTACTCGAGTGCTCTCCAAACTTCCCAAGTGCTTCATCTGTCGATGAACGCACAGCTGACGCATGAACCAATTGCTTTATAACATCTTCAACGCGGTAGTTTAACGCGGACGTCATCAGCGTGCACAATGGAAATATGAAGAACGCTATCGCAATTGAATTTGATTACGAATTTGCTTGCTATGTTACAATAGTCTTTGTCACAGTATCATAGTATCATGTCAGACATCGTGAGAAGAGCGTAAAGGAGCTGATCTTAAGCAAGGTTTAATTAGAGAGAGTAGAGACCTTAGCATTTTGAGTGCTGGTTGACCGATGTATGTTAGAAGCGAGCGATTGAAATATCCAAACACATCTTGCCCCTTTTCATCCTTCCAGGTCTTGTTATCGTCCTTGGACAGTTGGTCAAAAAAACCGGTGGATTGAATTGTTGTTGCGAAGGATTCGTTATAAACACCTGCGACAAAAAGTTAAATGTTCTTCAACAATACAATAAATTGCCATAAAAAAAACTTAGTACAATACATTACTATAACTTATGTTACTGTCATACGAAAATTTAAGTGTTCCCTGCTAGCAGAGGCCTCTTTTCCTTGTATTCAGCGTGCGGGAGAAAAGAGACCTCTGCCATGGGTCGAAATGGTCTTTGATTAAGCCGCCGTCCGAGTTCGTGGACGGAGGTTTTAAAACGCATGCTCTATGTATTGTTTGTCATTTGATCACGTGCTAAAAACATCACGTGATGGTTCGGT
>JAEMWC010000119.1:55000-110000 GCA_016490735.1 Pachyseris speciosa | reverse complement strand
AATTTGTGCAAGCTTGTGGAATTTATGAGTGTCGTAAATGAGCTGAGGCGAAATGCATGAGCTGCATGAGGCGAAATGCATAAAGGTGACTCTCATAAGCGTCTGCCGCACACTAACTTGGAATTTGACCTGGATTCCAAAGTTTACTCATTCCACATACGTACTACATTATATAGGTGAATCGATAATCCTTTTCCTCCGGTCCCTAGAGAGAAAACACAACTTTTGATGGTATTCTAAGAATGTGTCGATGTGCTTCGATGATCGTCGGAGACGCAAAGTTAGTGTCGTTTAGCCAGAGTCAAAGTCTCTCCAAGCTACAATCCCCGACACTTGCAAGCCCTGATCTGCACTGACACTTTTTCCCTAGCAACACAAAGTGCACTGTGACTATGACAAGTCCTTACATTCAGACAATAGCTCGCGGAGCCAAGTGATGAAATTTCCACGCATAAGGATCGCATTCACTTCACGATGAGAAACAATAAATAGTATGATCGCGTTCTTTCGTTTTTGCTTCACCAAAAAAGCTTGTTGGATGCTTGGGCTTAACACACTAAGGATGTGTTAAACATATAGATTGAACGTTGTTTCTCGCTACTGCCAAGCATACCTCCCTAAATTGTAAAACGTTTTACATACTTTTCGGTGGCGGTGTAGCAAATCTAGCGTAACCGCTAGCGTCTAGTGGTATACAAAGACGCCAGTTGAAACTTTCTGAGATTTACTACAGCTGTGTGCCATGATTTGGTGACTTAAATGTAAACATTTTGCTAACGTTAGCATTTTTCTGTCGTCGACACAACTATATTTGCGAGGCGGGCTGTTAGATTAAAAAAAATCTTTCACCGTTGTTGACTGGGAACTGCTGTGAAATTAGTTGTCGCTCAATGGCTTAAAACGCCCAAGTATTTTTTAAAAGATACTTCAAGTATTCCGATGAAATGTCATAAAATACCAATGAATTTTTCAGAGGGGAGAAAATGCCGTTTTGGGGGATCGAATAAACGTCCAACAAGTAGTTTTAGACAAGCAATCAAAAAAGGCAACTTGTCAATTGTAATAGCATTCCGTCGCCAACCTAATCCGTATACGTTTTCTCAACGATCAATTCCACAAGTTGTAGACTAAACTGAGATGTGGTGAAACAGAGAGATGTCATTTCTTAGTACTTTGTTGTTGACCCTGGTAAAACAAGAGTCTGTCCGGCAACATTTTACAAGACTGCAATACAGTAATTAGTGGTTAGTAGGTCAGATCATCTTCCGCGAGACTAGATTAACTGTTAATGTTGTTTTGAACATACTTACCAAAATAACTTGATCCTCAATAGAAAGATCTTGTTTGTAGTCCACTTTATCACTTCAAAAGATCGAAGGAAATTTTGCTCGCTACTAAGAGCTCTACTAACGTCTAAATCTAGACCATGACATTGCAATCCTCTGCAAAGCAAACGTGCAAAACAACCGAAGCTCAAGTTTTCATTATTGTCATTTAAATGCACCATAAATCAATGCAACATAGCAGGGTGCAAAAGTCTTTCTTAAGCTATTGTTCTTTTTCCTTGGTAGAATGAGCCTGCACAATAATGTTGTCGGTAGTTTACACACCATTATAACAGATTGGTATGAATTTTACCTTAAACAACAGTATTTTCTGAAAATAGTTTTTTTCGCCCTGGCATCGGAGAGTTATCTGGGCTTGATTTCGAGTTCGAGTTTAGTTCAACTTTATTGGTTAGCGGCGACTCTAACTTCCTGTACCGAGCTCTACCCTCAGCCGTAACCAGTTTACAACGATGGATGGCTAACTACAAACTGCCTATCACCTAACCACTAAATTTACATCGTTAAATTTACACTAAAATTTACATGGTTTTTAATTGTTTCCTCGTGAAACTCCGATTCAAATGAACTCATCTCGATTCGAACTGAAATTTCGTGCCGGGATTTGTCGTCCGTTCAGCCAGTAGAAGAAATTCCAATTATGCGTGGCCAACTATTCAATTTTTCGAGCAGAACTTTCATTCGGACGTCTGCGGAAACAACAATTCTTAAGTGCGACTATTTTGATGAAAGTTGGCAACAATTGCTTTACCGTGATCTTTTTGCTTATGTTAAGCAAAACGAGACTAACATTTGCCATTTTTCTCTCCATTTGACAAAGGGTAGCTTTTAATAAAACTTATGCAAAAATTCCGCTGCCAATTTGTCGCCCACGCGTCACTGGGTATTATAAGTGTATTATATCAATGCTCGCAGAATGTAGAATAAAAAGCCATTCAAGAAAAATAAACGGTCATTCACAATGTGAATTGCGAAGGATTAACATGACAAAAACATTGGTGTCTTGCTTCAATTTTGGCCGGACTTTTTGAAGTTTTGTGGAAGAAAGGCTAACAGTTTCGCTGTTAATGTCACGTCTTACGAACAACTCACAACTCCGACGACAAATTCCGAGTACTTTAAACCGAGCAAAAAGCGGAAAACATCGAATAACTAGCGAAGAATACTCGACTCCTTGAGGCCTGAACTTCAATTTGAGCTTTGACGTCATCGAATTAATAATCCCGCTTCAGACTTTCCGCGGGTACCGTTGGCTGCCGAACTGATGTAATACAGTGGAACCATACTAGTGGCCCGGCGTATTAACGGGGTAGGGTCTGATTTCAAGGCTATTCACTTTTAGGAGAGATGAACACAGCTGAATCTTACTTATGGCAACAAACTGCTATACAAACTATCCTCTTTAAAGCATGGGCCCATAACTCAACTAACGAGTTGTTTCTCAAGTTTAAACGTCATTTGTCTGTCTCTTAGAAGGCACATTTGGCATACTTTGGGATTTCACAATTTGACCGCATTAAGGAGGCTTTCAAATGGGAAAATGTACCCCATAATAATAATAATAATAATAATAATAATAATAATAATAATAATAATAATAATAATCACTTTATTTAAGTCTCAAGTGTATTTAGCTGAGCACAGACACTCTACTAATTGGGGAGACTAAATCAAATCAAAGTTAAATAAATCAAATGAAATCAAATGTTGGTTTTTGAGGTGAGGGGAAAACCGGAGTACCCGGAGAAAAACCTCTCGGAGCAGAATAGAGAACCAACAAACTCAGCTCTTCTACATTAGAAATTCAGCTTTGTCGAGCAGAAAAAGTCCCTTTATATCCAATACAGCAAAACGCACAGAAAGAGACTTTTAGGTGGTAATTGTTAAGTAGCGATGGACAAAAATACTTCAAAGACTGAGTCATGTAAGCGAGGAATCGGCTAGGTGCAACAGAGTTTTGTGGAAGGCTACCAAAAACTAGTGTTGTCAAAAAAGAAGTAAACAAAAACATGTGTACAGTGTGTGTGATCAAATGATAATCTTTAGAGCGGTTTTCAACTGAGTGTCGTAAAACCAAAACCAAAGCAATTACTCCAGCCAATCACAACAGAAGTAAGCAATGCAATGAGCCAATCAGAATACGAAGCAATTACATGTAGCCGGCGTAAAGCGCGGGAAAATACGCGCGTGCAAGTCGCGATTGGTTTTGGTTTTGCTTTTCATTGGTTGAGAAAGTGGCGCGAGTTTTCCTGGCCAATCCCAGAGCGAAGCAATGCAAAACCAAAGCAAAACCAGAATTACTTTGGACACTCAACTGAAAACCGCTCTATGGGAAATAAACTAAGCAAAAGTATTGTATTATGGATCTCAAAACAATGACCAAACTATTGCTGTTTTGTTTGGACGCGTCGTGCACTTCATTGAAAAAAAAAAGAATACTTATTATGGTTATGGCACTCTCCTATTCGTCGTGAGTACTCGACAGATCTCCTGCGATATACGTTATTTTGCGTGTTGCGGAGAAAAATGGCTGTTTTTCAAGCTTTTCTGCAATAAACTCAGTAAATATGAGCTTTGTTATCAGTGTGTTGAATAATAAAACAATGATACTGCTCAATCTTGCGGAATATCACCTGATTTTAGCCAACTCGGCCTACGGCCTCGTCGGCTAAGTATCAGGTGATATTTCGCAGTATAATTGTTATCAATAGACCTTTTTAGCTTGTCGATTTTGTTTTCCCATTGTAGACCATGTGATCTTCCCAAGGGGATTTGCCTTTTGTCTTTTCATAAATTATGCGTACATATGCACGTGAATATGGCGAAATTTCAAAGAAACAGTTCTCTAGGGTAACATCACATGGTCTACATTGGGAAAACAAAATCTACAAGCTAAAAAGGTCTATTGTAGTGATAGTCCAAATGTCAACAAGTTTAAACTAAGATTGAAGAATCACATGAATATTTATTGAATATACTTTTTAATGATATTTCTGTGATTTTTATATATTTTTATAATAACTAGTTTTTTCATTGATGTACATTTTTTATTTATTACTGTAGTGATATATATTTTTTTATTTATTGCTAGGAGGGTTAACCTCTGGGTTTCCTTTTTCTTAATATCTATACTAGGTATTTTGAATTTAAGTATTGTGTTGTAAGGATAAGACCATTATCAGTCAAATGAAGTTTTTCTTTTAACATGTTATTAACAGCTTCTCCATTTGTTTGATATCGTCCGACAGCACCTTAGTAGCGAGCCAATCAACGCACAATTTTTTTTCACGCACCCTGCTAGCAGAGCCTTTCTTAAACTCCGAACGGTTTAAGAAAGGCTCTGCTAGCAAGGAAAGGCATTACAAAATTATTACTCATTACTTACGTATACCTACGTATACTTAGCAACAAAAGCTTTCTTTTCGGGATCCGTCCGCCTCATCATAATGCGAAACGATAATTGTAACAAGAAATTGCTAAATAAATTCTGACTTACTAGATTGGACTGCGACAGGTGCGCTGGCTTATAGCTGCAACACTGCCTCTCTTTAAATGTCAGGGTTTTATTTTGGTTTATAGCCCAATGCGATATTTATTTTGATATCTCAGCCACTCAGAGGCGTTTAATTAAAGCGGAATTGTAAATCTCGTGACCAAGCTTTGTCTTCTACAATATATGGCCGTGATGCATGACCGGTCGGGCAAATATCATATTATGAGTGGAATGCAACGCGCTTACTATCAATAGTAATTACTTAGGTCTAAACTCTATTGCGTGCAATGGCAAATGTGTCCTTTTTGGTTGAAGTTTAATTGTGGAAACCATCCAAACAAAAGGATAACTTAACAGTCTCTCGTTTCAGTGGTGTAAACCAGGCAGGTAAGTTAACATTTACTTAATACGTTGAAAATGGGATGAGCATTCGCGCGGTTAATATATTATCGTAACATTCATGCAATTCTTCATCTGCTTCTTAATTTCTTGTGGTTGTAGTTTGCAAACAGATGCAATTGAAAGTCGCTCTGTAAATGTTCTCCCAGCACTTAGCGTGAATCGTGCTCTTTATGACCATATTCGATTCCAGCGAAGCGAAGATACCTTCTAAGTTTTGACGCTCTTAAAAGTAAGCAGCGGAGTACAACTGTCGAGTAGAACGATCAATTGGTTTTGTTTAGTGTCCTGTCCTAACTTTTGAGTTGGTGAGTAAAGTCGTTGAGCAGGACAATACAAATGAGAACGGTGAAGTAGTTCCATACGGCACTATTTACTGAATACGCAGTAAGATAGTTTCGACTCTTTACAAATACGCAGATGAACGTCCAGTTTCATCAAGAAATAGTTGAAAGAACTGACTGTAGAGGAGAACTTTCATAAGGGGCTGTTTACCGACTAGACTTTTGCACAATGATTTTGCGTTGTACACTTTGCACCTTGAACTGAGCTCTGTGAAAGCTAAAAAGTTGATCGTCTCATTTTCCCATGACTTATTATTTCACTGTTGTTGTACTTCTTCCCTTGGAATCAATGCTCGCATTTGCATTTCTTCTAAAGTTTCTTACTTGTTGTGTTTACAAACGCGCAATAAATAGTGAACGTAGTTCTACATAAATGCGTTAGATTTTGACGTGATCTTTGCTCGCACGGAACTCATCAAGTAATCTAAAGAGGACGCGAGGCGGACAGATTAGATTGTAGTTAACACTCTGATCTACATGTTCGGGACCGACAAAAGCAATATTCTACACTAAGCTGAGGATTAGAATGTTGTCATGCTTTTGTGGTTCTACATATGCGAATGACTGCTAAGATTTTATTAGCCGAAGCCAATCGAAAGTGACTGCCCACCATACGCTTCTCTTGAAGGTACTTAAGCTTTATAAGCGTTTAGATTCTATGTGCTAACAAACAAGATATGCAAATTTTTTCAGTATTCAAGGACTTTTATGCGAGGTTATAATAAAATTTGTAATTTATATTTTTAGCTCGGATTAATCTTAACTATAACAGTTACATCATGTTAGCTGACAGGCAATGGTTGTTGCACTTAGTGCTGTAACCATGTTAATGAAACTGCTTGTTTGCAAACCGCTATATCGTAAAATATCTCTGTGTACACACACAAGTAAATAAAATGAAAGATGAGATGGTGTCTTGCTTGTCATGCCCACACAGGATTACGGTTAATTTTGACGCTACATCTCCTGCGTATCACTGTGGTGTGTGAGGTGCTCATAACTGCTATACGATTTGTTGTGTTGTATAAACTAATTCTTAACTTTGACTTTGTGGATGAAATCCTGAAGTGTGACCATTTAAATGAAAGCTACTGAGCAGTACCTTCCTGTGGTGCTGTTTATTATGCTGTACAAGGTGTTTCTTAGTACTTTTGACTCTGTGGATGAAATTTGTGTGACCTTTCGAAAGAACGCTATGGATATGAACAAATTTTTTTAAAGTCTGCTGACAAATTCATAATTTGCGACCATACAAATGAAACCTATAGAGCAGTACTTTCCTGTGGTGTTGTTTATCCATTTACTTTGTAAACGCTGAGCAAGGTACCTCCTCCTTTGAGTCTGTTGGTGAAATCCTAAAGTGTGACCTTTCAAATGAAAGCTACTGAGTAGTACTTTCCTGTGGTGCTGTTTATTATGCTGTACAAAGTGGTTCTAACTTTTGAGTTTGTGGATGAAATCCTAAAGTGTGACCATTCAAATGACAGCTACTGAGCAGTACTTTCCTGTGATGCTGTTTATTATGCCGTACAAAGTGGTTCTAACTTTTTGAGTTTGTGAATGAAATCCTAAAGTGTAACCATTCACTGTGCAGCACCTGCACCATGGTGCTGTTTGTCATCCCACAGAAAGTGGTAAATGTGAATCATTTTACTTGTACGTCCAAGGAATAACTCTTCCTTTTCTCTCTAGCAGCCATTTCACCATGGAGAATGGAATGACGAACATGAGCTCTTCCCAAATGGGTTTCTATCCCAGCAAAAACTCAAAGAAGGAAGAGAAGAAATCTCGAGAGTGGCTTGTCGTACTTCTGATGGTTGGAATGCCCATTTTGCTGTGTGCCATTTTATTAGTGATCTTCTTTTTCGCGGTGAGAATCCCACCTCCAAAGCCATACACAAATGCATGCCTTGGATCTGCGGAAGCAAACCGATCAGGCCTCACAGAGGTCCTCGAAAAGATCCAACACGTTTACTTCCACAAGCTGCATCCCGAGATGATCCAAGAGATGGCGGGTGTGACGCCCGAAGACATCCGAAGAACCTTTCGGCCGTTTGATCCCACACCGAACGCCACCCAGAATAGAACTGACATTGCTAACGAACTTCTTGGCGAGCTAAACAATTTGACATATAACGTATCCTTGTTAAAGCTTCGAGAACGAAAAGCAATTCACGTGGCCAGGGCCATTCTAATGAATAACTTTGGTTGGTCACCTTATGGACAAGACTATTACAATGGGGACTGGCTGTTAGGTCCTGACATGATCTGTTGGCGACCCGAGTGCTCAGTCTTCGCAAAACTGAACAGTGCATTCTCGTACTTCAAACCACGTAACATGACAGAGTTAGAGAGACTGAGGGATTTCTTCCATGAGTACAATCGAACATTTGAGAGGTACATCGAAAATTGGAAACTTGGAGTGAAGGTTGGGTACATTCGACCAAAAGAAGGATGCGAAGCCGGGTTACACAACATCAAGTACGTGGCGTACAGAGGAATTACAATGAAAAACGAATCTGGTCAGTGTTGGCTGTTTTCATAAAAATTATTATAGCTTGTGTCCATACCCTAGTCAAGCCTGAGCATGATCATCCGTCATTTCCTTTGTTTCTTCATCGTTTTGCTCACTCCCTCCACCCTGACGAAGCAGCCCATACGACAGTTGATTTCTGTCACCAAGATTAGCGATGAGTGGTCAAGTCCTCACCCAACAGCAATGGGAACTAAGTCCCCTACCCTTTTTAAAGAATGTGAGGCTATGTTACCTCCCCTTCCAGTTTCACGTCTAGATGAAGGAGACAAGCCAGCAGTCTACTGCCAAATGATACGATCATCTAAACTAAAACGCTGATGTTAAGCACAAAGCCAACATGATCTTACCAACAATTTGAAAAGACCTTAGTATGAAGTTTCGCCCGGTCATGGGGTTGAAGCACACAGACTTCCACTTAGCAGTTTAGCAACTGGGCTAACCGTGCGGCTGTTTAGTCCCGCGGTTAATTTGATCATATTTTCGATCTTGCAGTGTTAATCGCGGCAACTTTATCTCATTTCTAGGAATTTATGATGAGCCGTTTGCCAAAGTGCTTTTGCATTCAGGCTTCTTCCAGTACTTATCAGACTCTGACAATAAAACCTGGGAAGAGATTCACCGACAAAACGTGACTTCGTTCTTCAACCGATCTCTGATACAGAATATTGCACAACCACTGATTAGGATGCTGAGGTATGTTTCGTAGGCTGTTGTTTCAGTTGGTTCATTATAAGCTTTTATTGTATCTCTCACTTAGTACGCGCGCTGTGATTGGTCATTTTGCGGGCCGTATTCTACAGTACGTCCCGCTCGACATCATCATCATCATATTTTTTATTTGCCTTTTTTCTAATATATTAACAGTTTATAAAAAGTACAATATGTGAAAAGGTGACCTCTACAACCATCAGGCTTTTAGTTGAGGCCACCTTGTGCATACTGACAATCTGACAATATGTTTACATAGATAGTGCTCAAGTGTGCGGCCTAGCCAATTCAGTAATTATTTTAGTAAAAACGGTAGCCGTTTCCTCTACTTAAGCAGTACTGAAAATAAAGCCTTAAAAAGAAATTCAGGCTTGTACGGGAGTCGAACACACGATCTCTGCGATGCCGGTGCAGTGCTCTACCAAATAGCTAACAAGCCAACTGGGAGCTGGTGTTTTGTTGGTTTTTAATATACCCGTGTGTGATGAATATATGACAATGAATATATGAAAATCATATATTTGAATCCGCAGTTCAAATATATGATTTTCATAGGCATTCTCATATAATAATAATTTAAAATAAATTTCAAACACACGAAACAACTTTTTAAAAACATGTTTCGGCATGACTCATGCCATCATCAGTTTACTGCGTTTGTTTGTGCGATGATCTGCAGACTGATGCGAAGTGATTGGGTTTCTTGCATGCTTTGCATTCGTTCTGAAATGCTGGACAGTTTTCCAGTGTATGCCTTTGTTTGCCTCCACAACGATAACACTGATAGGCCCTCTGTTCAAAGACGTACGATGTAGCATGACTGAATATTCAACGTTTTTTAAATTTGTAACTGTAAAATTACTGTAATTTAAATTCAAACTTTTAATTTATTCAAATTATAACGAATGTAATTCTGTTAATGTGACGAAGTTTTGGAAGTACAATAATAATTTAATAATAATAGTAATAATAATAATAATAATAATAATAATGATGTTTAATGGTGATGATGATGACGATGCATGACAAACATAACAACAATAATTTATATGAAAATGATGCTAATAATGTTTCTTACCTCCAACAGGTATCTTGAAAAGGAACACTACATGCACTGTCCAGACGATATAATCGCCAATGGCATGGGCAGCCTTCCATTGAATTTTGTGTATTTTGATCACAGCGTGAGAGACGGCAGCCAACCAGCTACACATAAACTCCCCACAGGGGAGGTGCTAAGTGGCGCCAGAACTTACGAGACTCTGATGAGGTTTTTCACCACCTTGAATATTTCGGCGACTGAGTTGAGACAGAAAGCATTAACCAGGCTGGAGGAGCTGTATAAAGAGGTGAGATGATTTGCCAACCTGTGATAGGAATCACGTTCAAGGTTAGCAGGGAAAGAACACTCAATTCCTTATATCAACATGCTTATTCTCCTCAGCGTTCTGCCTATTTTCGTAAGGTAATGGTAACGGATTTATATACCGCACATATCACATAGTTTCATGGCGGTGAGATCGAACTTCAGTCTGTAAAGGCAACTCTGGCAGCCACTATCAGTCCATATTTGATCTCACCCACCCACCCAACCCATGCACTGATGAATGCGAAAGGCAGATGAGAGATAGAGATAGACCACCACACCGGGAGCTACGTCCCCTAGCCTTTTCGAACAGTGAATTCTTTATCGTCCCACTGGTTAATAGGGACAAGTGTTGTGAGACGAGGCCTACGGTTTATCATCCTTATCCGTGAAGACTAGAAAGTCTGACCCTTTGTAGACGTCATTACAAAGGCAGCACTTTCTCCTCAATTATTTGAAGAGCCAAAGTGTTGGTCCGGCCGGGGTTTAAACCTGCGATCTCCCGCACGGTAGTCCGGTGCTCTACCAACTCAGGAAACCGGTCGGCGATACTATGTTACGATGGAAATTGGGGGAATTTGCACATTCTCTTCACTCCCATCACCTCCTTTGTTAACGTCGTGTGCCCTGGTGACAGCTAATACACCTAATGTTGGCACGTCACATTTATAGGACGACGGTGACGCCAACAAAAACGTTGTATCAAAATCTAACTTTATGTAACTCTTTCGCAAATTATTCCAATTTGTTTAACTTGGAACAGGTGGGCGAACTGTCCAGGAACTACTTAGCTAAGAACTCGAAGGCCTGAATAAACGTGTCTTCTTTAGTTTGGTTTGATTCATGCCAGTTGATAATAAACTGCTTCAACTAATTGTACGACTTTTTTGTCTTGACCTTGTGAAGGCAGTGGTTATTGCAAAACAGTACACGGGAGTACAAGTGGAGGAAGACGCTGTCAGAGATTTCAAAGTCGTACTACGGCACGCCAACATGTCTTTTAACATCGAAGAGTTTCCTCGCAACGAGAGCGATAACAACGCCTACATTAAATGCATGGATGACAAAAGCGCGCAAGCGTACTGCCCCAAGCGATGGAAAGCAATGCAGGACTGGATCAAGAATACACAGAAGGTGAGTGAAGCAGAAATGCGAACGCGCGACTTATAAAAAATCGCAAACAATTTCGTACCCAGCGTCTTCGTTTCCCTTGTCTAGGAAAGCTCTGATCCAGAAGTCCGAAAATATCGAACTTCCGCTTCAATTGCGCATGCGTACAGTTCAGCGCCATGTTGGATTTCACTTTACTGCCGGGCTCATTTGTATTGTTTGACAAAGCCAATCATGATCGTAAACCTAACCGATCTTGCGAGTCATTCGTTTTTTCAAGCTTACGCAGCAAGGAACGAAAAGCGGCGCGAAGCGTTGGCGATTTGTCCGGGGAAAGTCGTTGACTGGCCAGCGCTAAGGTTACTAATTAACGTGTACATTGAACATGCATTTAATAGTCCGCGTAGCGTCTTAGGAAAAGTACAGCTTAAAGGATTTTTCCTTCCTTCTTTCTTTCCTTCCTTCTATATACGTCACTAGCGACATTTTTCAGGAGTTCTCTTGACGCTAGACTCGTTACCTAACATTCTGCAGACAAGACTGTCTCCTGTTTACAGCTCCAATAAAATTAAAGGTGCCCAATCACTGTTGCCCTACTTGAAAGTTTTCATCGCTAAAGATGTATTTTACAATGAATACCTATATCAAACAATGCTTACCTAATCAGATGGATTTTAGAGCAGTTTTCAATTGAGTGTCGTTAAAACCAAAACCAAAGCAATTACTCCAGCCAATCACATTCTGAGCCAATCAGAATTCAAAGCAATTACCCGTAACCAATGCAATTGGCGCGATTGGTTTTGGTTCTCATTGGCAGAGAAAGGAGCGCGAGTTTTGCTGGCCAATCAGAGCGAAGCAATGCAAAACCAAACGCAATTCAATTAGCAACACCATTCTGTGGCTGATTTCAATCTTATCACGTCTTTTTCGTGACAGGTTATTATCAACTCACGCTAGTTTGACTTTTAAGTATTCGACCTCTGAATTTCTTCTATCTGTTCGCTTTTGTGATGGTTTAATTGAGTCTTAGAATTATTTATAAGTTCAATTGAACAATTTTTAACGCTCTTCATGGTCTTGCACCAGCCTATCTTAGCAACCTTTTATCTTTTAAACACTCTAATTATAATTTAAGATCAAATAATAATAATATTCTTATCCGGCCCGCAGTAAAATCGGCCAAGACCAGTGAAGATAGAGCCTTCTCAGTTGCTGCTCCAGTTTTATGGAACGCCCTGCCGCCAAGCCTTAGGGCTATCGATAATGTTATCATATTTAAGAAAGAGCTCAAAACGCATCTTTTTAGGCAAGCGTATTTTATATTTCTGTGAGGTTATTTTTATTTCTGTAATTATAATATAATTAGCACTTTCGATATAGTTTTACATTTTTAGCATAGTTAATTTAATTTTTAATGATATTTTATCGATTGTAATAATTGTAAAGCGCATTAGATCATATCTTTTTAATGAATTTTTGCGCTATATAAGTAACAAGTTTATTTATTTATTTATTTATTTATTTATTTATTTATTTATGTCTTGTGGTCATCCAAATAAACCTCGATGTAACTGTTGTTTTCCTTCAGACTGCGAGCAATAACATAAACCCTTTGGTCAATCAACTCTTTTACGAAAGTGGAGCCAAGAGGACCGTCCCAAACTGTCAAATAGACTGCGTGGCTTTTTACCATCCTTATGCGAGTTTCCATAGCTACACTCCAGGCTCTAAGGACTGCAAAGTTAAAGCCACCCAAGGGCTGCCATTTTTCCTGGAGAAGTTTGGGCCAAAATGGACTGAGTTTACCACCACAGCGCACGAGCAGTTGCCTGGGCATCATCTCGAGGTTTGTTGTGAATCTCGGTGAATTCGCCCACATCGAACACTGTTTGCCCACAGGATTTTAGTTGTCTTTAAAAGGATTTCTCTTCCTTCATGTGGGGCGAGCTAACTACTTTTTTGTGGGCTGGTTCGTGATGGGCGAATTTGCATGTGGGCGAATTTACTGGTTTCTACAAGAACGTAAGTCGAGACTAATTATGCTAGTGCTTGTCATGATTTTCATCAGTTTTATTTCAAACGGACATGAGTTTTCGTTTTTCCTTTTATTACAGGTTCAGAGTTTCGTCGAATTTTTCCAAGATGACTGCAGCGACGCAATTCACTGGCTGAGCGCCAACAACTTTTTCCCGGCCATGACAGAAGGCTGGGCTACGTATGTTGAAGGCGAATTGCTACCACAGAAAACGACACTCTACACAGACAGATTGAACAAGGAGGTACTACTGCAAAAGTACGGCATGATATATTATCAGGTACGTTTATGTGGATGAGACTTCAAATTTTTACCAAGTCTAATTGCGTGTTTAAGAGCGGTTTTCAATTGAGTGTCATAAAAACAAAACCAAAACCATAACTCTGACCAATCACAGCAGAAACGAACAGCACAATGAGCCAATCAGAATACGAAGGAGTCACATACAGCCGGCACGGCTCAAGCGCGGGAAAATGCGCGCGTGAAGAATGTGATTAGTTTTGGATTTGCTTATATCTGGTTGAAAAAGTGGCGCGAGTTTTACTGGCCAATTACAGAGCGAAGCAATATAAAACTAAAGCAAACGCAATTTACTTTCGATGCTCAACTGAAAACCGCTCTATTGAGGGACAAAGACTTCATGAACGCTTTGCTCGGACAAACCTTTCTTTGTCACGATACATGTATGGAGATTCTCACCAAAGTGGAGGCCCCACTGCAGAGTAGTTTGTTTAATTTTTGTTGCAATACTCATGTTTTTCTCTTTGTTGTTTGTTTTTGACAGCTTTTATATGCTCTTCGCACTGTTGTGGACATTGATCTCAATTTCAACCGAGGTAGCCGCGTTCAGGCCAGAGCCAAATACATCAAATATATCTGGGAAGATAGGACAGACTTCGCTAATAAAGACATAATTAGACTTCTCAGCATCCCTGGATTTGTAACCAGCTACATGATTGGTCAGATGGAGATTTCCCGCCTCCGTGACTTGGCCGAGAGGGAGCTGGGTCGGCGGGATTTCTCCCTCAAGGATTTCCATTTCGAGGTCATGCGCCAAGGGGAGTATCCGCTGCCTTATTTGGAAGAACATATTCGGGCTTATATCACTTGTAAGAAGGACCCTGTTAGGGAGGATTGTAAAGAGTTTTTATAATCCTTGACATGCAATCAAATTGCATTCAACATGTAACAGCCCACCTTGGAAAAGAGCAGGGGCCTGGGAATGAGTTTTTAAAATTTATTGATTGGAAAAAAAATGTTTCCATTGCATGAAAGAAATGGTAACCTAACCAACTTTGAAGCTGCTCAGTTGAATGGGAGCTGAACAAAAGGTTTAAGAAAATCATGAAAATTAGAGACGTATTGTACGGGGCAGTTCCAGATATGAGGGCAGTCTCAGGTCAAAAATTGTACAAGGTCAGCTTCATGACCTGACAAATTAAGAGGAAATTTATAATGGTTTGGTGGGAGCGGTAGGAATTTGACCCAATGGAATTCCTAGTTCACACCCTGCCTTAAAATCCCATCAGAAACTTTGATGGAGTGATGCACTTTCAGAAATAGTGACTTGTATGGGATTTTCTTGATTTTTAAATTCATGTTGTCTGTTGGCTTTTCATCCAAACATGTGCAAACATGGTGAAAGTACTAATTTTGAGATGCCCTTTCATATATGAAAAACTATTTAATTCAATTTGATTCATTTTTAATTAAGTTTGGATTCGTTTCCATGCCTTTACTATTTTCCAAATTGGGCAGCTACATGCATGACTACAATTAAGTGTGAGATCAGCATGCATATTCCTCTTACTTTTCTCTAAGGGTCAGTCTTGCAGGAATCATGTTACCCAATCAGCAAAAAAAATTTGAAAACAAATTATTAAGCACTTTAGTTGGAGAAAGAACGCTGGTCAACATTTCAGATCCATGCACGCCATACCTTCTCAAGTTGCACGAGAACAAGTAATTTAAAACCTCTCTATATCTAATCTGGGACCAAAAAAATGCAGTGATGCAGGCTTAGTATGGGAGTTGCACACTCCAGGTAATGATGTTCTGAGGGTGATTCAAACATAGCATGGTAATTCAATGGCCGCTATCATCTTATGACTTGTTTACCACCCTTATCTTTTCAAAGAAGTTATGGTGCAACGAGACTTGAACAATTAATTTATAATTTTGCTTTGACATAATTTGGCTAGACGTCTGAATTACTTCCAGAGATAATTTCACTAAATATAATACATAAATAAAAGGATATTTTAATGTGGGGAAAATTATAATTATAGTTGCAACATTTCTTAGGACTAATTAGTTTGTATCTCAAGTTTATATCTTTTGGTTTGTGGATGTGAAAAGTGCAAAATGTCTTACAATTTTTTATTGCTACATTTTATGCCCTACATTCTAAATTGCTTTTATATAAATTGGACAAAACATTTATTACAGCTGTAAGTAACAGGTTACTGGATTCAAAATTATTATCTTACATTGACTTTTTGTAGAAATTTGTAGAGATATCTTTTTTATTGTTAGCTATGTCTGTTTTGGTCAATTCAACGCTAAAAAATCCATTTGAAATTCTTCTTGTATAAAGCACAAAGGATGCAAGCACCAATCCTGGATTTAAAATCAAAACCAAATGGAAACAAAAGTATATAAAGAGGAAAACAAACTTACACAGTAAATATTTATACTGCGCTGTTACTGGTATTATTTCTATAAACTTAAAGCCAATTCTTGGCTCTTCAATAGGCTGCAGCAGGTCATGACGTCATGTGCAGTAGTGTTACGTAGGTAACGCCGTATATGTCACGCAATGCCATATGCAATGTCATTTTTAGTGTGTGGTATTTTCTTTACAATTGAAGGGCTCGGAGCATAACCATCCTATGTCGAATTTTGAGTCGTTTTTCGATTTTGCTTGGATTTGTCTGAATTTCTGCATGTGAACTGCAATTCGATGGAAACACATTGTATGGTATTTTTTTGACTGATTCATCCAGAATCCAGAAATGCATTTTTTCTTACGTACACCAAGAAACCAACCTTCCATGGGAGTGGTTTGCAAGTTGCATTACATCTTCTTAGTAAGAAAAAATGCATTTCTGGATTCTGGATGAATCAGTCAAAAAAATACCATACAATGTGTTTCCATCGAATTGTAGTTCACATGCAGAAATTCAGACAAATCCAAGCAAAATCGAAAAACAACCCAAAATTCGACATAGGATGGTTATGCACCGACGCCTTCAATTACTCGCAGAAGGCCAAGTAAATACTAGTGAATGTTTACCTCGACTTCTCAGAGAATAAGGGTGTCAGTATAATTTTAAATGTGAATGTTACTGAAAAGAACGGAAGCAATTATTCTTGTCATGTAACACAACACACAAGTGGATCGAAACCCCAAAATGCCGGCGTTAGCAAGGAAGACTTATTGCAGATTTACAATTAATAAAATTCTAAACAGAGAGAATTTAGACATTAAGGTGTTAGTACCTTTGTATGGATGTTGCTGATGGCATAAGTGCTTGGGCGGCTTCTGTCGAATTTAATAAACTGACACTTGTAGGTGACAGGTTTCCAATATTTCCCGAGCAACATTTCTGAAACCTTTCTCGATATAAAGGCTTCAGTTCTAGTGTTTAAAACGTTTTTTTCCAATTTTTCGTTCCAAGCGTCCAGTCAATAATTTGGCTTCATTCCCAATGTTCCAACCATGCTTAGCTTGGAGCGAGATGCAAATATTAAATGGAGGAAAATTTCTTTACCTCGGTTGGTAACGAAACACGTTACTTTTAGCTTAGTAGCCGCGTCTTGGGGGAAAAGTGGTGTAGACTGTACAAGGTGGTTTTCTAGCCTGCGCAACAGGCGCATAAAAGGGTGGGAGGGGGGTTGGGGGGGGGGGTGCTGGTGAGTCGGGAGAAAAACGTGGCGGCGGGGGACTGGCGGCGGGTTCTGGCCTTTTGATTCTCCACGTGAAATCCTAAAGTGTGACCATTCAAAAGAAAGCTACTGGACAGTGCGTTCAGGTGGTGCTGTTGCAGTTGTGCTATACAAAACGGTTCTAATTTTTGAGTCTGTGGATAAAACAGATAAAAATCCTCAAGTGTGACCATTCAAATGAGAGCTACTGAGCAGCACTTTCCTGTGGTGTTGTTTATTATGCTGTACAAGATGGCTCTAACTTTTGAGTCTGTGGTTGAAATCCTAATTTATCAGTCAATTCCAAAAGCGCCCATTCCCTCCCCCCCCCCCCCCCCCCCCCCAGGGCAAACACCGGGAATTTGACGTTTTTGAAAAAATTTGATCAAATGCCCCGCTGTGTTTCCAGTTTAGACGGTCAAATGCCCCACTGTCAGGGCCTCAAAAAGGGCAAATCAAGTGTAAATCTATAGCAAATCTCTCGTTGCATGAAGCATTTTGGCACGCTCCCCGCTCATAATGAATATTTTATTCTTAAATCGCTACCTTTTTCAAACCAAATCCGAAAAACTGTGTGCCAAAACTCTTTTCCGATCTCTTTTGTCGGCACTCCAAACTTTGAATAAAGGCATATCAACTGTATATTTAATAAACAACGGAAAACCTATGCGGAATCTTGAAGTGAAGGGAGCGAAGCGGCTCTCGTGGTGAATGAATGAATATTTGGGCACGAAAGACGCGCGAAACCCTTTAGCTGGCGACCGCCGACCAATATTTAGCCGAAAGTCAAATGCCCCACCGTGGGGGACAAATTTCGGATCAGATACCCGGGGTATGCCCGGGGGCGGGGGTATGGGCGTGTGACCCTTTCAAAAATGAAAGCTACTGAGCAGTACATTCCTGTGGTGCTGTTTGTTATGATGTGGGAGGTGGTTCTAACTTTTGGCTAAGGTTGACGATTTGCGGTTCTTTTGTTCTGTTGGGAAGTAAATGATTTCTGACGACTTCACTAACAGATGGATGAAGAATAAAGAAGGTGAACACATACACTGTTTTGAGCTCTCTGCCGGCGTGTTTTAATTGCTGTTGTTATTTGTTATTTTTGCTTTTTTGTTTGGTTCCATTCTGGGCGCTGGGTTGTGGTTAAAGATTAAGCTTAATATGACTTTTCCCGATCAGAAAATTTGACCTCAGGCCTGATTCGGCACTCCCTGGGTCTCCAAACCCGCCTTGGGGAAGAATCCTTTTGTGTTGATGCTGTACCTCCTAAGTAAAAGCTGTTAGCAGAGTTTTTCCCATGAGATTTTTACTCCTGCTCGGCCCTGCTCGCTGCAAATGAAGGTCGGAAAGGGAAATTAATCACGGAAGTGGTGCCAAAAGGTCCCTCATTAAAAACTCTTGCAGTTCATCAGATGATGAAACAAGAGCCCTCTTGAAGCTTCATGGAGTCGACGAATTACACGAATTGGCGAGGACAGCTGCTCCTTTTATGGATTTGCCCAGGATAATGTAATGGAATTATCGGGATTTTAGGCGTGACATTTGAGACAAAACAGTGGTTGAAAAACATCCCATTGATAAGCCACTAGATAACGTGATCATGTCAAAACAATTCTCAGACATTTTTCCTCTTGCACGTAAGCCCAGTTTTTGATGAAGTACATTATAATACAACGCTTAATAGCCTCGGTCGAGTTGTCCTGCTGAAAACGCCGTCGGCCAGAAGCCATAGAGGATGTTACCTCGTCGTCCCGAAGGATATTTCAAGGTAAGGAGTAAATCAAGCGACTCACGCAATAAATTTTTACTGTGACTAGTACTCAAGAAAGAAATTCCTATTATCAGTTAACACTCGTTGTGCGCTTTAAAACTCACGCGACGTTCCTAAAGAAATATTGGCGAATGGAAGAGTTTTTCGCAGCTGATTAAGTCTTCTAAATGTTCAGTTTTCACATGTTTTAAAATTCATCAGTTCAAATGCACGCTTGTACATTTGAGCAAGTAGCAAAAGTGCTTTTGATTCTCTCGGTTTCTGTTCCACAATAAAAGCTCTTCAGGCCGGAACCGTGACAGACCTGGTATTTTCCAAATGGCTAAACGCTGTTATGTGTACGAGATCACGAACCAACAGCTGAAGTAGAAAAATCATTTATTTTGATGTAGCATTACAGAGCAAACCTTGGCTCCATATGTTCTGCTACTTGCCTTATTAGCTGACACTTTAATACCACTCACTCGACTGTTTGGCCTCGGTAATATTTCGCCAGTAGTCTTTAATATACACTGACCGCATTGATGCGCGTGTTTGAAGGCTGCGCTGTTGGTTTCGATTTCAGAAACGTCTTTTTAGCTCATGCTTTCGCGTTTCTCGACTTAGTTATGTTACCCTAGACAGTGATTTCCCGCTCAGAAGCGGTTGATCTCCATTTTAGACGTTTTGTAAACAAACTGATGAAGATGGCGTGTTGAGGGTACTTGTATGAATTTCTCTTTTTTATACCATCTTGGATTTTATGCTCAATTATACAGTTCTTCAATGCCACTTCCCGACAATAACCTCAGACTTTTGAGTAGCTCAGTATTTTGACAGGGTTGTTACACAGAAGTGAAGAAAGAGTGCTTTAACCTCTCACTTTTAGGTTTAAACAAGACTATAAGTCATGAATCTTCCTCTAACTTTTGGGTCTGTGGGTGAAATCCCACAGCATAAGCATTCAAACAGAAGCTACTGAGCAGTACCTTCTTACTATGCGGTGCTTATATTTGTAGAGTTGACTAGTGGGGTGAAAAGGTTACTTCGTTTGTTGTTGTACGGCTGTCCGCGCAGCCATTGTTTCTACACAAACGTAAATGCTATGATGAGTGAATGAAAAAAATTTTCCTTAAATTTTCCTGAAGCTTGAAATCAAAATCGAGATACTGCGTGCTTTTCATGGCGGGCGTGCGCCATTTCAAGAGGCCGCAGTTGTAAACAATGACGTCACCACGACTTGAGGTCACGATATCAGAAAATGTCTGCTCATATTTCAAGTACCATGCCGTAACAAAACGTTGTAGGTACGGCAAAGAAATAAACATATTCTTAAACAAACCTGCTAAGGAGCTAACATTTTGTATTGATATATTTATCTATATTTTTCGTGTTTTTTTGTTTCTTTAATTAAATTTGTTGGCACTGAATTAATTTGAGAAGTTTTAGGAATTATCCTAAAGCTGAGGCTGAAAGATAAGAAATATACTTTGTAACGCAAAGAAGCTAAAGTAGCTGGGAAATCTTCCTGATCGGGAATTCGCTCAGTGTTAATGGACACTTGAATTTGTAGTACAGTTGACACCCCATGTCGTACATACATTCAGAATTGCGGTGCGCGGTACGACAAGCTTTAATCAGGTTATCACGATTGCTTATCACGAAACCGGCAGTAGTTGTGCACGAAACCACACAAGGTCAGGCGATCTTGATCTCCCCGGCTTCTGCTAAAAGTCTTAATTAAGCTGAACATTTCGAAGATTTGGGTTACTGGCAAAACTCTGAGAACAATGGAAACGCTTATTAACATAAACTATCCGATAACCTTTAAGAATATTGATAAGAAAACGTCACTGAAAAATTCCATTTATTCTAAATATTATTGTCAACGCATGGGTGGATCATGACAGACCGGATGTGAAATCGAAACTTGAGGATGTCTGCGTTATCCAAACTAATGAATGGACTGTAATCATTGTTCATAATTGAAACCATTAACATCAATTAACATTATTCATAAGAACTGCACGGCAACTGCAACTCTGTTTTGGAGTTCACAAGGTTTCAAGGCCAAATTCAATATTGTTCAATTGTTCTTCCTTTGAAGCAGTATGATTGCAATACGTACATGAACGTGCAGCACGTGCAAAAGGCGAAGTCATGAAATCATGAAACCTGATTTTTTTAGGAGGGTCGAGGGTTCGCCGGGAGGAGTGTTATATTCCTTCAAAGTGAAACAAGATTTTTTGCTGGTCTTGTAGCTTCAGTTCATGTCAGTGTAGTTTTTTCTTCATGCCGCAGAGACCACGGTTTCAAGTTTGTCTACTTGACAACTTTAGTGCACAATGAAAATCGAACCTATATTCGCTGTTGGGGGTCATTGTACCTTGTGTCGCATTACAGACAGTTTTATTGGAAAGCAGTGCTCACTAGCTTTCATGTAAATAGTCACTCTTTAGGATTTCTTCCTAGGACTTAAACGTTAGAGACGCCTTGTCGCGGGCCCAACGTTAGAGGTCTGCCATCTGAGCTTTAATTTAACGGTTAAAATTGATCCGATTGTGTAGAATTGATTAAACTCTCTGTAGTCTTATCAACTAAAGCTTTTCACAGATGTCCAATCCGATAAACAAAAAGTCGACCAAGGATCATGGATCAGAATGATTCAACCAAGAGTGGGATTATAATTGAAGCGGATTGTGAAAAGTGAGCATTTGTTTGCGGAACACCATAGCAGATCGACAAGGATCCAATGATTTGAGAATAGCTGGAGTGAAAAAGCTGAGAATTTCTCCCCAGGTGGTCGATTGATTATTCTAGTACCATTTTAGAAGTCATAAATGAAGTAGAGTAATAACAATCAACGGAAACTTCATTAGCACTCGGTTGGTTTCCATCAGCACGAAAACTTTTCCCACTTCAGCTGTTGCTCATGCATTTTCAGTATCGTACCAGCTGGAAGATTACTTGTTCACACCACTGCGTTTTATCTCCAGTAATCATTTCTTCAATACTCATGACCTGTATAGTTGACCTAGTGGGAATAATGTTAAGAGAAATTTGATGCTGGTTACTTTGAGGCTTAAAGTTAACAGCAGGTTAAACGGGTACGGATCAATGAAAAACCACAATTGAAAGCTTAATTACTTTTACAATTAAAGGAAGCACTTTGAAATGAAAGCCGTCGTTTTACTACATAAATTCCAATTTAAGGAAGAAGTTTGAGATGAACCGAATGAAATGACAATTAACTGCTGTCCTTTGGCTAGACATTCCTATTTAAGGAGGCGCTTCGAATTAATTCAGCACTTAAAACTTATCTCGAATGACTGCCGAGCCGAAAGGGCAAAGTCAATGTATGATCAAAGGTAATCAAGCAATTTAAGTAACCGAAGAGCTAGATGACCCCATTTAGAAAGGTGTGGCTGGGTATGGCTGGTTCTGTGGTTGGTGATGGTTGGTTATATTTGGGTATGGTTGGGTATGTTGACTGACGAATTAGAACAGAGACTGCAACACGCAACATCTGAAGTAGAAGAGAAGGTTAGAAAGGTTGGTCTCACTATCAACTCGATGAAGACCAAGGTCATGGACGTCGCAAAGGAAAGAAATGATATCACTACCACCTTGAGCAATCAAAACTCTCTTGAAAATGTCGACAAATTTGTCTATTTGGGAAGCATAATATCACATAACGGCAACCTCACACCTGAACTAGACAACCGTATTGGACAAGCAGCGCATGCTTTCAACAGACTCCTACCTGTCATGCGCCACAAATCCATCAAGATGCTCACGAAAACTGCTATTTACCAAGCAGTAGTACTATCGACTCTATTGTATGGCTCAGAAAGCTGGAACACCACCGTCCAGGAAGAGAAACGACTAGCAGCGTTCCACACCAGATGCCTAAGAAGAATTCTTGGCGTCTCCTGGCAAAACCATGTGCCAAATGAAGTGATCTTCGAGAGAACCAGCCAAGTACCGCTCATTAACATCTTACGACACAAACGTCTTACATGGCTCGGACATGTCATCTGTATGCACCAAACTCGGTTGCCCCACCGCTTGCTCCACTGGGAACCACGAGGGCGCCGTCGCCCAGGCAGACAGCTCATGCGCTGGAAAGATACAGTGTCAAGAGACCTGCAAGACTCTGAACTTTCCTTCGAAGAGGCAACAGTGTTAGCGCAGGACCGCAAGGAGTGGCGATCGTTTGTGTTGGCGCTATGTGGGCCCGCCCCACGGCAGCAGTAATGTCATGTAATGTAATGGTTGGGTATGGTCAGTTTACGTATCTGAAAAAAATTAACACGCTAGACACCCCAGGTTCATAATATAGGTGAACGTGAACTCATCAGTAGCGGCTCCCTGAAAAGCTTGCACTGAGTACATACGAAGCTTGACATTTAGATTTGCATTTTAACGAAGTTGCGTACAAATAATTTGGAAACTGAAGCCTGATTTTCTCTTGATCACAAAAACAAACTTTACGCCACATGCATAGGTAAGAATTCTTATTCTTCGTTCTTTTGTTCCTAATAAATAACAAATAATAAATATGATAAATAAATTGATTAATTAACTGATTGATTAGTTAAGAACAAGCACCACTGAAAATTTGCTTTTCTCGTAGAATAAGGGGTACATATTATACCCCAATAAATTCGTATGACCCAAATACCGTCGATTGCATCTACCCGTGAACGCACGCGCCCAAAACATGTTTTCACGTGATGTCAAACGTCTGCGTTTCAGGTGTCAAACTTTCAAAGTTTCCCCGCCCAAATGTGAAGTTCCTTCGGTGTTCTCGTGGTTCAATTCACTGTCAACGCAGCCAAGAAATCTGAGGAAAGTCAGCGAAAATCCGTTCACTGATATCTATGATATATATTGAAAGTAGGACGCCTTTTTGATAATTTCTTCCTTTCTTGTTGACTAACAACATATCCCTATAAGTAGTGAAACACTAGCTGAAACTTCACATTTGGGCGGGCAAACTTTAAAGTTTGACACCTGAAACGCAGACGTTTGACGTCAAGTGAAAGCATGTTTTGGGCGCGTGCGTTCACGGGTAGACATAATCGACGGTATTTGAGAAAATACAGAATGCTCTGCCATCCAAAAGATGACTAAAAGGTTTAGAAAACTTACTTGCACCATCTTGTTTATGAAATTATAGGTCTTAAGTAAGCTAAACGAAGAATCTCTTAATCTTTTACAATTTGTGTCGAAAGTTCTCGTAAAATTTAGAATTGAACTTCCAGATACCTGATCAATACTAAAGTGCCATACCTGTCAAAGACAAAGTGCAAATATTATTCAGATCACGTTTTGGTCTATCTTTCAGATCTTTGACTAATCTACATTGTATATATAACAATTACGTACCTGAAGAATTACTAGGGTCACATTATAAATTTAAAGTAGCCCTGTTGGTAAACTTATAAATTTACGAAAACGCTTCTAACTTTAATAGATAATTGCCTTGACATCTGACTTATTACTAAAAGCTTTAAAAGAAAATGAAGCGTACTGCGAAAGGAAATGATTTCAACTACAAAACAAAAGAGACGGAGAAGCGGAAGTTGACAAGATAGGACCCTTGACAGCGGAAGTCGTATAAAGGAAATCGCGGAAGTCGTATAAAGGAAATCGCTGGTAGCTATTCCGTGATATGAAAGTTTCAAATTTTGTTATGGGATTTCGAAAATAGCATTTAAGTATTTACGAAAACGCTTCTAACTTTAATAGATAATTGCCTTGACATCTGACTTATTACTAAAAGCTTTAAAAGAAAATGAAACGAACTGCGAAAGGAAATGATTTCAACTACAGAACAAAAGAGACGGAGAAGCGGAAGTTGACAAGATAGGGCCCTTCATACCCAGCGGAAATCGCTGTTAGCTAGAATTTCCGTGATATGAAAGTTTCAAATTTTGTTATGGGATTTCGAAAATAATTTAAGTTTACTTTTTGCGAGATAAAAATTATTTTCGGTATTAAATATCAGTTTTGGTCTCCACCGGTGGAGATTAGCACTTGACAAGAATCTAATCACTTGGGTGAAGGCTACAAGCGTTTGCTAAAAATATCGAAGTAACTCAGGGAATTGTTTCGGATTAACAAGGTAATCCTCGTGATTCAGCACTCATCTAAAACAGCTGAGATTAAGAGATAAAAGTCACGAATTCGTCCGCAAACTGAAGGTTGTAAGCAAAACGGAAGCACAATTCAATTTCGACACAAACGTGGTCTCAAACGTGGTGCCGCTCGTTAAAAGAAAGTGTAAGAATCAGACGTCCTTCTACGTCGTTCCTGAATGCATGGATTTGCTCTAAACACATTTGAGGTAGGAGAAGTGCTTTTAATTCTGTCATTCGTCCAAAAAATCACTTTTAACTTCGTATACTTCAAGGTACAATGAATTTTGCAACCATGGTGTACCTTTGGTTGATTTAATACTGATCTTCCAGTGAAAATTGTGATGAAACGGCGAGCAGAGATTATTTCTATCTTTGTCCCCCATAGGAATAAGCGTCCCCACGACGTGCCGTCTCCCTTTGCACCTTATGCGTGAGTTTGAAACCGCGATTCGAGTCTCCAGAATATTGTTCTTGTAAAGTTTGACAATTCTTTCCTTTCTATCAGAAAACAAGAAGGCTTCTATTTTCATGTTATTCAGGGGAAGCAGGGTTGTCACAGTGGTGAGAGCGCTCGCCTTCCACCAATGTGTCCCGGGTTCGATTCCCGGACTCGGTGTCATAAGTGGGCTGAGTTTGTTGGTTCTCTACTCTGCTCCGAGAGGTTTTTCTCCGGGTACTTCGGTTTTCCCCTCTCCCCAAAAACCAACATTTGATTTGATTTCATTTGATTTCAGTTCAGTTGATTTAATTTGACTTTATTTGTTTCTGTATTTGCTTGGCCCCACTAGCCTTTGTGCTATAAATACTACCGAGGGTAAACAAAGGTTATTATTAGACCTATTTTGTCCATGCCTTAACTTGAAAACTTTCTTATTTGACCTGAAATTATTCGTATCCTTCGTAAATGGAACTAGCGTAGACACGAGGCTTAAACGGGGGATCTTTTCATATGTAAATATATTCCCCGAAAGAGCCTCCACTTCATACTAAAAAACAACATTTTAATGTTGATATTAATTAACATTGACATCATCTAGTATCAGTTACGATTGATATCTATTGCTAAAATTTCTATAGCTTAAAAACACTTTAAAAGTACGTCAATGGCATTGTTGCTAAGTAAATAAGAAGGAAATTAATGAATATCACCCGAGTGACAGTTACGACTGATATCTACTGGGTGTGAAATGACCACGGATTTCTACGGGATATTGCTTTCTCTTCTGTCAGCTATTCCGTAGGGCAAAGATGTCCGGTCTTAAGGCTGGTTTACACAGTGACACAAGCATAAGCATAAGCATAAGCATAAGCATAACGATGTTTACACATGTTACATCAGCATAAGAAAAGTGACATACGCAAGCGCAGTGAGCTCCAGAATCATGTCGCGGTTTTATATTTCCAACGTCTTCTCCTGAAGCTACTACGAAGACGAAGACGACGGCGACGAGAAAGGGAGCGTGAAGACAGACAGAGGTTCTGTTGGGTGAGAGATATTTTCCGAATGAGAAAAGAAAAAGGAGAATTTCATAATGCAACTAACGGAACGAGAATTTGACTTACTCTCACTAATCATGATTGCTAGTTCCGTTTAGATCTAAAGGGAAAAAAAATTTTAAACTGGACGCTATTAACTTGAATTTCCGAGCGCAAAAAAAACCCCTCTGTTTCCTTGTGCTTATGCTTATGCTTATGATTATGCTTACGCTTATGCTTATGCTTATGCAGTCCCCGGTTTACACACTGGTTAACGCAACATAACCATAGGCATAAGCATAAGAAAATGGAAAAGATTCCTTTTTCTTATGCTTATGCTTATGCTTATGTCATCCCCGGTTTACACTGCTTATGCTTATGTCACTGTGTAAACCAGCCTTTACTTATTCATACGGAAGCAACTCGGGTCTCTTGTTGCTAGGTCTCGTTACTAGCTGAGATACCGCTTTTTCCATTTTTTCGGATGGAAAAGTCTATTAGCAAACGAAAAGTGTGGAATTAATTTCGAAATTTTGAATTATTAATTTCAATTACAACGGCTTAAAATAACGTTTTTGTGGCGAAATTCCAGTTGCAGTTCAAAGGGAACTAGTATGCAGTCACGTTTTAGCTTTTTCCATACTTTTAAGTTTTCATTATTTGTCCTCGCGGCGGATTCTCGAATGGCTGTCATGTCAAAATCCGAGAAAAAAATAGATCAATCAAACAGTTAAAAACATATATGACATACTGTCTAGAAGCCATGGCAAAGCATATGCCATTTAAGAGCCTGTTACCTTTATAATGTAACTTGTAATACAAATTGGCATTTTATCGACATTGTAAGGCAAAAACTCTTTGCCTTGAAAATAGTGAGGGAAACCACGATTTCTATTTGAGAGGAATGAATATTTTATTTGACACAAAATTTGCATTTTGGAGTGGAAATCCCGACTAAAATCAAACCATTAGGCAAGCAAATTAGACATTCAAAACGATGGCGTGATCGCAGGTACAAGCAGCTGTCTCTATATTATTGAGTTAATTCAAACGCATCAGCGAAGAGGATGGAACAAGAATCACGTTCGAAAACAAACTGTAGTTGTAAGCAAATATTGTAGCATAACAAAACTGAACATAACTTAAGCGCGATCGGCTGGGTTCATTTTATCTACAACCTTTTAAATGGGAATCGAAAACAAGACTTTTACGACGCATTCGAGGTAGGTTGAAGTACTTAGAAGTAGCACGTATCGACCCTTAGAGCCAAAGCTCGGTCACGTTTCACTGAGCAAACTGAACTCAATACCAGCACAATATTAAAAATAGTTTAAACCCAGGAGGTGATATGAAAGGTCGAAAACTGGCGATTATCCTGTTGTAAGTTGTTTTTAAAATGATTTTTGTTGACTTCGACAAACGTTTCCTCAACCCGAGGGGAAGTCATGACATCATCGGAGTTTCAAAGTCCTACCTTGGCTACCTTGTAAACAGTATCATAAGAAATTGCTGCATGACAACGTTTACTCGAATGACCGTACTTCACGATAAACGAACAACACTACTTCATAATTAAAAGCAAGCGATAAGGAAGTACTGCCCACCTTTCGTTTATATATGCTTGTAAGCCATTATAATTTTTTTTTTAAATGGGCCGTTCACACTTTCTATTTTCGATCGATCCAACTGAATGACTTCAGTCTCAATGAATCTTACTCATTAGAGTAAACAGCTCCAATTTTAATCTTAATCTTAATCTCATTCCCAGGCTTGGTCTTATAACATACTAATCTCTAATTATATCAACCTCAACAAATGATATACTGTGGCTTACATTTCAGAAAAAGGATATAACTTGTTCGGCAAACGGACTAAAAGTTAAATGTAAAGGTCCTATTACACGCCTTTCCTGTTTGTTTCGTTCGATATTCAAATCCATAAGACAGCAGGAATCACAGACAAATTCGAGAATAACAAATTTACATTTCAAAAGTCATGTTTTGCTTCGTTTTCTAAATTATTAATATATTTCTGTCTTTTGATGGGGCCTCTACAATAGCCCTTCAAAAGGCATTACTTGGCCTAATAATTGTAGATTCAGACAGCTTATTTAATTTTTTCATTGTCAAATTATTTTTTTTAGCAAGAATGAGTACAAATAAAGATTGTTGTTGGCTTATGTACCAAGCTATAAATGGGTGAATATGAGCGCGCATAATGTAAGGTTTCATGTCGTTTTGCGTTTTCATATCACCCTAAAAGATCGTATTTCCTGTGGTAATTAAATACTCTTAAGATTGAATGTTACAAGAACTGCCAGAAAGTTTTCCAAACCTTTCTCCCAGGTTTACTCTAGCCTTATCATACAAAACTTCTATGTTCTAGAAAGTGCATAACTTGCTTTCTCTATCAGGGGCAAATTATATATCACATATCGAGGGTTAATCGACATAGTATCTTTAATATAAATGTCCACTAATGTGTCTAATTGCTTCATATTGCTTATTTAATTTGCATTTGATTGTTCAATAACAAGTTTAAAAAAAACTTCACTTTTATTTAGAGCATTAAGCTGGAATTCTTTTTTCACTGACAGATGACCAAGACAGTTTGCAGATGGCATATGACAGCTTGGATTCTCATTTTTTTGGCTGCCGTAGCAGGTAAGAAAAGAAAAGTAAGGTCTTACTTTCTTTACATTTAATCAATTGAGTACAACAGAAAGGAAATCAAAAAGGTAGATTTTTAACTTCAACCTCGTTCCCAGAGCTTATCTCCGCCGAGGGAAACGCGGGCGGGGAGAAAAGCCCTGGGGACGAGGTTGTTTTAGCTTCTAACCATAAGAGTGTTGTTATATTTTTCCCTCACTCAAATTGGACTTGTTTTAGCTGTGCGACAACCTCCAGTGATCACCAGGTTCCCAACAAACGACTTAATCAACCCTGATGAAGTGAAGTTCAAGCAGCCCAGTGGGTTCGTTATCCCGTGTGAGGCAACAGGATCAAACCTCACATGGAGTTGGAAACACAATGGAAGAAAAATAACTTTGTTTCATGGGAATCCATACTCACTGAGTTCAGATGGAACTTTGACTGGAAGTAATTTGAAGGCTGAAAACAGTGGAACTTACCAATGTTTTGTCAAAGATGAAGTCACAGGAGTTAAGGTGTTTAGTAGAAAGATAAAGGTGGCAGTCACAGGTAAAGATGCTGTAATTTTCAACATTTCTTTAAGACTGTTCTGTTATAAATAAATAAAGCAAATCATATGATCGGGAAACTGCCGTAAAGTGAGGTAATTACACTGTCAGCAGATAAATAAAACTTACTTGGGGGATGGCATAGTGGTGAGAGCATTCGTTTCCAACCAATAGCTCATTTGAAAAAGACTGGAACCGAGTGGTTGCGCAAGTGACTGTGGGATTGTTTGGGGGACGCGTATTGTGCAGAAGCAATCGCTTCCCCTAAACAATCCCACAATCCCTCACACGGCACTCTCGATCCCAGTCTCTTCCAAAGTCGGCGATTCAATGTGGCCCGGGTTCGATTCCCGAACTAAGTGCCACATTTGCCGGGGCTGACTTTGTTATTGGTTCTTGCCCTTGCTCTGTCCAGTTTCAACATCCCCTCCCCCCTCCCCTTTCAAAAAAATTAGCATCTTGTATGCTCAATATACTTTGACACTCAAGTAAAGTGACCTCTTTGCACTGTTTTTAGAGGGCGAAAACCAACGTTGGTGGGGGAAGGGGGTGAAATATGGCAATGGAGCTTGATATTGCCGTTGGTACAGATGTTTTAAGAAAAGGTTGATGTTTCTAGACGTAACTGGAAAAAAAAAACCCGATTATTTCCTTTTTTTAAATTTTAGTTACTGGAGAATTTATCGCTACAGCCAACTTGGTGCGGAAGGTTGATCTCGGACAGTCATTCTCATTTCAGTGCCCTGATCATCACGGTAGTTACGGAGTTATGTATAGCTGGGTAGGAAATCAGCATATCCAATTCTCAAGGAACGAGCGACGCGGCGTCTCCCCCGATGGGGGATTGTACATCACTTATGTGACACAGAAGGATATCGACGAGATCCGGGATATAAAGGGAATCAGGTGCAAGATTAGCGGTGCTAACTCATTCCAGGAATCTGGGACTTTGACACTTGAAAAGAACGACGAGGACCAGACAGGTATGAGAGAAAAATATCCTGCGGGGTGGGGTGTGACGGGGAGTTTGATGAGATGCCCGTCTTGCAACCGGAATAAGGAAAAGAGGGTAGCCGTGGGAGTAAGAAGAACTGAGAACATTAATGAGTTGAAAAAATTACATGCGTTGTACAAAGTGGATGACAAAACTCTCCATGAATCCATTAACTCAACTCAGTTTGCTCGCCTACTACTTCTCATTTCCCTGTTAAGTCACCTGAGCCCCTCCTCCATCTCACTGGCACCCCAAACGTACCCTCCCTTCCCCCAAAATATCTGGGCTGATAGTCTGTTGAGCTGGCGTCTTGAATAATATAGTGACCTAATCTAAAGACAGAAGTTAGTAGAGGACTGCCGATGGAATACACCCTTTTCTTCCCTTCCTCTCCCCCTTCAGTCCGCACCCTTCCCCACGGTGAGTCCTTCGAAAACGAAGAACAACACAAACAAATGTGAAGGGATGGTATAAAAGGTTTTCCCCGCTAACAGAGGCTTCTTTTCCTTGTATTCAGCGTGCGGGAGAGAAAAGACCTCTACCATAGGTCGAAACGGTCTGTGTTGAGCATGCGCCGCGGTTTCTTAGCAACCAAACCATCACGTGATGCTTTTAGCACATGATCGGTCAGCAAACAATACAAGGAGCATGCGTTTTAAAACTTCCGTCGGCGACCGCGGACGGCGGCTTATTCAAAGACCATTTCGACCCATGGCAGAGGTCCCTTTTGTCTCGCATGCTGAATACAAAGAGGCCTCTGCTAGCAGGGAAATAAAAGGTTAAGGCGCTCTTTTCAAGAAAATATGTACCAGCTAATGGGCTATGTCAGTTGTTTTCTCTCTTTAGTTAGGAAACTAATTCTTGCATTTTCAGATCCCGGGACTCTCATTTCGCCTTCATGGGCCACAAGACCCAAAACAGAGGAGCTTGCTATCGAAGGAAGAAGCAAAGCGTTTTATTGCCTCGCTTCAGGATGGTGCGTGAAGTCTTACTTTAAAAATAAAATTGTTGTGTTTGTTACCTTGATTTCGCCACTCGTATTGATGGTCTGCAACCTTACACCCTGCACTTGTATCAGTAGACATTTTTATACCGCCGTGGTTATATTGAGACACGTTTACACATGCGATGTGGGGTGAGGTCCCAGAGCGTTTACCATTTGCACGAAAAAAAACGGTTGGAATGGAACCCTAGCTATGGTACGCTCGCTGTGGTACTAGCTTTACTTGACAAGGAGGTTTGGCTAGTCCGAGAGGCTTTACAGTTTGTACAGAAAACCGTTCGGAATGGAACACTCCCAATGGTACTGGCTTTTTTCCGTCAAAGCGACCGAAAAGCGCGTGGAAACGGACCGGGACGAGTATGGTTTGACAAATGGTACAGGATTTTCCGGTTATTTCGGTTGGAATGGAAAAAGAGGAACACTTCTGAGGATTTCCGTCTGTTCCGGAAGCTTTCCGGTGGAATGAGCTGTACCATGTGAATTTCCAACCGTAATTTTCGGTTTTAGTTGGCAAATGGTAAACGACCCCGTTCCTAGAAAGAGCCTTTAGCTTTCTAGACGCGGTCTCTGATTGGAGAATGAAACAATGGATGATGTAATACAACAATACCCCCAGCCCTCATAACAAAACAAGCTACAGGTCATAGGAACCAATTAAAATAGTATAATATTCATCCCTGGGTATTGTTATTCATGACATTATAATAAGGTATGGGAAATCAATCCCATCCGTTCAATGTACCCGTAACTGCTGCTTTCCCTCCCAGTCGGAAACTCCATCTACACTAACCCAAGATTGGGATACTCTGGGTTGCAAAGAGACGACCTGCTGGAGAAACTCCTCAGCCCCTTCCCTATTCCCGCTTTCCACTCCATAAATCTGCAGTCTTCGTTTCTTTAAGGGCGGGATCTAGGAACAGGGGAAACGGGAGAAGTGATATGAGAACAGAAATACCCCAAATGAGAAAATATAGACGGAGTCCCCGACCAAGAGAGAGCAACCTCAAACGACTGATAACAGAACGTCCGCCGACTACTGAGAAATGCAGTATGCCGACGGGGGTTACTCGCCCAGATCCGGGAAAAGGTCCTAGCATAAAACACAAACTTGCCGCCACACTGGCGAAAATAAAACAGACAATTTACAACCACACAGGCATAAAATCACAAATTTGCCGCCACACGGGCATAAACTTATCGCCCCACAGGCGAAAATAAAACTCGTAATTGAGCACCAAACTGGCCGCCACACAGGCGCAAATAAAACGAACAATTTACCGCCACGCAGGCATAAGACTACAGTTTTGTCGCCTCCTAAAGAAAAAACGAAACCCAGCCAAAGAGGGAACTTAACAACACGGCGAAAAGATATGAAACACGATAACTCAAGAGCTGGAGCGTTAGAGGGGCCTCCACCATCATTTGGAGCATTGACAACTTGTTGGACCGGAACTCAACCCTCGGGCTGTTCAGGCTGATTACCAGCCGCCTCAGCCACAGCCAAAGCAACCTGTTCTGCAGCAGGTGGGCGAAGAACTTGCTCGTTCGCGTTCGCGGCCATCTTAGCGAGTAAGTCGGGTTCCACTACCTTCGACGCGCTTCTTGTCGGACACAGTGAAGTGAATGGAACAAAGCGTGCTAATGTTTCCTATTATATATACTCATTTGCATATCATTAATTAATCCCCGGGGATGATATTTACAATTCAGATGGAACGTGAATAGCGGTCTCGAGGAGGTACATGTAGCACGGTATCCGCAGGTTCAATTCCTCGACCGCGACTTTGAAATTAGCCACCATCTACTGTTTGTTCTATTAACCCTGAAAAGCCCCTCAGGGGGGAGTGGGTAATTAAGTCAGCTGTTCGATCATTTTATACAATTTACCTTCCAGGCCTTCACCTAACATAACGTGGAACAAAAATGGGCAGCCTATTGCTAACGGAAGAGATTCCTTTGAAATTTCAACTTCTTTCCTTGGACGACGTCTCAGTATCGGCAGCGTTAACAGGGCAAAGCATCAGGATCAGTACACTTGTGAAGCTGCTAATGATCTTAATAAAGGAAATCCTTTAATTCACACTTTCAATCTGTTGGTGGAAGGTAAGTAGGTGATCACGCTGTCTTGGGGCCGATTGAAAACGCTACGACTGACCTTTGGTTACGGAACTACGGAAGCATGCGCAGACAAAACATTGTATGCAACTCTCGTCCTGTCAAAATTGCCTTGGCTACGATTGTTCTATGGTTTTAAAACATGGTCTGCTGCGTCTGTTGTTTCTTAGCTTGTAACCAAGCCTGCGAGGAAGCTCTCTATTGGCGTCTCATGATATTTATTTCGGGTGCGAGAATCGGGCCCACGCCGCAATCATCGCGCGGCTCGCTCCGTCTTGATTATGGGATCTCTTGTGTTAATTAAAGTATTCTGTTTTTGCATAGTCATACCTACCAGAGAATTCAACCAAGTTCATAGTTATATTAACCTCAAACTAGACATAATCTTATCCCCCAGATTTCTGACAGTCCTAAAGTTGTCTTTTAAAAAACCGAACATTTTCTTCATTTTCCTAAGGAAGACGTTCCTAACACTTTCCATCAAAAAACTGACCGGTGCGTGAGCTAAAACACTTACATTTTTTTCTTAGTTGCACCGAAATGGAGTGTGAAACCACCGCCGAAATTGAACATTGTGTTTGGAACCAACGGAACTTTAGAGTGTCAAGTGACAGCAGCCCCTCCAGCACGTGTCACGTGGTACAAGAATGGGGTGCAGTTGGACCCCTCGGAGTAAGTGTTTGAAAAGTTTCGACATTCTTTGTTGAATCAAAGCAACTGATTTTTATCTTCTAAGTAAAAATTGAGGTTGCAGCTCACAGCTCCAGTAACAATTTTTTCTCGTTTTGCAGTGAACACGTACGAATTCATGGCAATAAACTGAAATTTACAGAGGCAATTCTAAACAATGATGGTGTGTACCAATGTACGGCGGAAAACAGTCACGGGATGATCGCATCTGCAACTTGGGTTCACGTGCGAGGTAAACATAGAAAATTAATAATATAAATAACAAATCACTGTATTCAATGTATAACATACAATAATTCAAGATATATTTGATGTTAAGGAGGGTAGATTTGAACAAAAATTCTAATAATGCAGGAAAATAGTTAGAAAGGCAGGAGCCCATCACTGGTGATGGGCTCCTGGAAAGGTCGATATACTTTCTGAAACCTCGCAGCACCCTTTCAGCCAATGAGAAGCGAATGCCATACCAACAGTGACTCACTCGCACGAATTTTCCCTTGCGCTCACATACCGTGAAAGCTCTATTAAGCCCCCCTCCCCCCCCCGAGGGGGGGACTTATTTAATTTCAAGCCTCATTGATTGGGGGGCTTATTAGAGAGGGGGGCTTAATAGAGAAGGGGGAGAGGGTATTTGAAATCTCAAACACGCCGTTTTCGTCTTATAATAGTTTTTGTACCAAACTCAAACAACTGCAGTGAAACTTGATTATTTAATAAAAAGCAACAAACAGTATCATGTGTTTGAGTGTATAATCGGTTAAAAGTAAACCAACTGGGCTGCGTGAAGTGAATTTCGTAAAAGGGAATAGGAGGGGCTCATTACAAAATCTCATGTTCCAAAAGGATGGGGGGGGGGGGGTATTAGAGACGGGGGGCTTATTCCAAAAAAACTACTTCCAAACGGGGGGCTTATTAGAGGGGGGGGTTAATAGAGAGGGGGGGGGCTTAATAGAGCTTTTACGGTATTTACTCCGGACTGGTTCTTGGCGCCGGTTACGCTTGATGCGATTGGCCACTGGACTTGGTTGGACTTTGGTTTTGCGACACTTAACTGTAAACCACTTAAAATGAATCTTCATCAGTCTTACGTAATTTGGCCTAGCGCACCACGAAACTCTGCTCGACTTTTAATGATTGAAGTAACTTTGTAAATGAACTGAACCAGGTGTCACATGGTAGATCATTCGGTTCAGGGTGGCCACAAGAAGAACTGTTTGAGATCTCAAGCAGTTTAAGGCCTGGGTTTAGAAATATGTTCATAAATATGGTTGATCGCCAATATCTTCTTCCAGATTGCCTAGAACCGGATGAAACTTTCCCTGAAGATAAATCTTGTTGTCCTTGTTTGCCTTAACGTATAAATTTGATCACATGATCAGTCACGTGATCAAAATTTGAAAAAGACTTAAATCGGCGATGCGGTGGCGGATTTTAAGTTAACAGATAAATAAATCAGCGTTTTTAATATAAATCCAACATATCTAACTTTCTACGCTTGGAGTGATTGCTCACGAGTTTTAGTTTTTAAATTATCAACAGCTAAAGGTTGAATTCTGGGAAGAAAAATGACCTTTGCCCTCACAACTTGTTTGTTGAGAACGATGGACGGTCACTCCAAACGTGAGACGCTGGAAATAATTAATACGCATAAGAAAAGCGTTTTTATTCGATACTATATCCCACAAAAGTCACCTACTCCTTAAATAAGTGATGATTTCAAAGAAATGGTCACGTGACACGCCACGTGATCTAAGATAACGTTTATTGCACGTCAAAATGTTAAGGATGATGAGAGCTACCCATGTGCCGAATTTCGTTTCAGTGTCAGTCCCCTGGGCTGTTATATGACAAAAAACCGTTTTCTCTAATAAACGCCCCCTGACCCAGGCCTTAAACTGCTTGAGATGACATTGGATGCCATATTACGTCTACCGCGCAGGTCACGGCTAGAGATATAAGTCGACGTCATCTTTTGAATGAAGTATACAGACGTCTGTACTTGGCGTTAACTCTCTTTTTTCTTTGTTCCGTAGCCTGGAAACCTTCATTCACTGATGTTCAGTACGGTCCTTTTCACTTGCTTCATGGCAGTGAAGGCAAATTGCAGTGCAACCCGAGCGCAGCGCCAAGGCCATCGTTCCAATGGTTCAGGAATGGTGTTCCAGTCACTTACGGTGCGAGCAGTCGCTATAAGTTACATCAGGATGGCACATTGGTGGTAAAGAAGGTTGATAAGGAACAGGATGCGATTAACTTTACATGTAGTGCTAAGAATTTCCTGGGCTCAGATTCGGCAACAGCAGTTGCGATTGTGTTTGGTAAGATTTATCTCCATTATCAAGGAGAACATTGATAGCTTTGACTTGAATGTGGCATTGTGCATGTGTTTTGGGATGATTTCCAAGGAGAAAATTATATCTTGCATTGAGGCCAAATGTTTTGTAAAAGTCTTCAGGTAAAGGAACAACACTTTAACTAACGGCTAATTTGTTTCAGGTGGCTTATCTCACCGCAAAAGAAAATTTTAATTTTCGCGCACCTGACGCCACCTACATAGAATTGCCCTAGAATTCTGATTGGCTCACTGCGCTGTTTGTCTTTCATATGACTGGTCAGAGTAATCACTTTGCTTCTGGTTATACGACATTAATTTGAAAATTGCTCTTATAGAAACATTTCTTCAAAATAGCCTTTTGCTTGTTTGGTTCAATCTATAACACGTTTATTTATCGAGGTCTCACAGGGCCCTGCAATGAGTTCTCAAATTATCAACGATTGCATTAACCAGCTTACTGATTCTGAAGTACTGTGTTCAATTTCCCCACAGTCCGACCAAGTTTTGTAAGCAAGCCATCAAACCAAAAAGTTACGGAAAGCCAAATAGTCTCATTTCATTGTACCGCAAGTGGCTACCCCACACCAAACATAACATGGGTTAATGATGGGCAGACCCTGAGTACAGGAGATACCCTGAGATTTAGAACTGACAGATATCACTCTGGAAAATATTGGTGTGTAGCTAACAATGGCTTGGGTATTACAATCAGAGCTGCAGCTGAGCTTGATGTACAGTGTAAGTATGAACGCACAAGTCTTAAACATTCACAAAATGCTTCTTATAACTTATCAATGGCCATTGCTCTTCACTTCGGTGATTAAAAAAACGACCTTGAAGTTACTGATTTTTACATTTTATAAATCACGTCAATATATAAATATAGGCGAGGAGAGCTAGCAAAGTTTTGGCGTAATTTGGTAAAATGATCACTTTTCGTCAATTTTTGACCCTAGTTTGGACAGATCCCCCAGCTTAATGTAATGTTGACTGGGATCTAGGCACAAGTCTAGAGGGAGAGTCGAATGCCTCGTCATAACCACACTATTGTTTGGGTTCGATTCAGGTGGGATTGTGTTGATGAAGTTCGATTAAGTTCGATTAGTAACAACGGGGGTTAACAAGGAAAGCAATTTTGTCAGTACTTCGGTTTGGCCGAAGATTAAAATTTTCCGCTCGTACAGCAATTGGGAATTTTGAACCTCTCTCGGGCATCTAAGATACTATTGTTTTCACCGCTCATGGGATTAGTTCAAAGTGACCTATTACGGTCTTTTCAGCGCTAGTTAACAATGCCTATTGTTTACGAATTTTTCTCGCTTTTCTTGATACGACTTAGATTTTGTTCAGTCCACGAAATGCCTGCTGAGTATACTTGTTTATTTATAGACCCACCGAGTTTTACCACCAAACCCAGAGACCAGTCAGTTAATGAAAACAATACTGTAACATTCAACTGTGCTGCCACTGGAAAACCAACCCCACAAATAACGTGGATCAAAGATGGGGTGACTGTGGGAACGGAAAACAATCTAACTGTCACGGCATTGAGGAACGATTCTGGAAAGTATTGGTGTCTGGCGAAAAATGGTTTGAATGTTACGATCGAAGAAAGTGCCTATCTCGATGTACACTGTAAGTATTATAGCATTTATACAATGGCGAATAGTAATGGTAATGTATTTATATACCGCTCATATCAAATAGTCTCAAGGCGATTTACAACACTGGCCGGTGGTCTTTACCAGACTGTTTGTGCAGTTTACAGTTAGTGAAGTAACTAATGAGTGCCCCCGTAATGTGAATATCGAATTAAGACAGACACTGGGGTGGTCACAGCCAGAGTTTTGTTACGTCCCTAGTGGTTCTTTTACGCCACACAGAGTCAGATTAAGTGAAAGTACTGTGAGACGGGACCTACGGTTTATCGTCCTTATCCGAGAAGACTAGAAAGTCTAACCGTTTGTAGATGTCATTACAAAGGCAACACTTTCTCCTCAATTATTTAAAGACCCTGAGTGTTGGTCTGGTCGGGGTTTGAACCCGCGACCTCCCGCACGCTAGTCCGGTGCTCTACCACTGAGCTAACCGGTCGGCGGTTTCTTTAAATGTCTTGTTATCATTGTTGAAATAGAGTGTTCGCCCAAGCCAGGTAAAAAGCCCAGTCAGTGTATATGACTGGTCTTTTTGACAGAAAGAGAGTGATAAAATATCTTGGCTAGCGGGGAGGCCGTCTATCAGATGCTTAATGAGTTTAGGTCAGTACGAAGGCGGCTGCTTCCTCGAGCAACATTCGCTCGTCCTCGAAAGATATTCGGTTGTTTTCGGAAATTGCCAAGGAAAGTTCGGAAGTGAAGGAGCAATTCTCAGGAAATTTTGCAGTATCAGATAACTTTATAAGACTGATATAGATTCTCTGATTCAGTCGGTATTCAATCATTTGTTTAATCCTCGTCTTTACCTAGACAAACCTGAAAATACCCAGCTTGTAGTCGACACAGCCAACACTACTGCAGTACCATTCGGTAGCAAAATCATGTTTACCTGCACCAGCAATTCGCACCCGGATGTACAAGGATACAGGTTTTCCTGGAATCAAGAACTGCTTGAAACCAGCACAACTGGTATTCTCCAGCTTACGATTAGCTACTCTGGTCTGTATTCTTGTATTCCGTTCAACGGAGTTGGTGATGGAGAGAAAGCTACAATATCCATAACTGTAGACGGTAGGTCCAACGTTTGTCTCTATTGTCGTATTTTTTTCTTTGGGGGGGGGGGGGGGGAGGTTGGGGGCGGAGTGTGGGGGCGACTGCACAAAGCACTAGCCTCTGTATCATCAAGTTGCTTGTCCAAACTCCTTGGAGGAAGGATAGGCCCGCGAAGCGTGCATACAGTAGCAGCATGCACTCACAAAATGCCCATTTTTTTTTTTAACGGAAATGGAACTGCACCAACTAAACTTTCTTACGCTTACTCCACATAGGAAATGTGCCTTTTGATGTATATTTAACGCACTGTTGGGTTATGTAAGTAGGCGGAAATTTTTAAGAACGCGACGGGAATAGGTTTTCCATGTTGACGGGATAGTAGCAAAAGACGGTCAGACGGAGCCCCCCTGTGCATGTATATCAAAATTACAATCGCTTGAGAGTAGACTCTTTCTGCTCGTAAGTTTTGTGACGCGCATTGAATTTAGCAAAGGGCGTGCAGTGATGCCGCTAGGAGCCACGAGAAAACGCGGGCGCGGCGGGAAGGAAGAAGAAAGAGAGTACTTTGTCCTCTTTCTTCCCAATCCTCTCTTGTTCTCTTCTCCAAATTTTCACATTTCTGCTGTCCGTTCGCCCGAGTTATCTGACGAAAAAGTCCGACTGCTCATAGAGCGGTTTTCAATTGAGTGTCGAAAGTAAATTGCGTTTGCTTTGGTAACCACGCACCACGTGACTTTTTCAACCAATGAGAAGCAAAACCAAAACCAATCACAACTTGCATGCGCGCATTTTCCCGCGCTTTGCGCCAGCTACATGTAATTACTTCGTATTCTGATTGGCTCATTGTACTGTTTTGGTCTGCTGTGATAGGTCAGAGTAATTGGTTTGGTTTTGGTTTAACGACACTCAATTGAAAACCGCTCTAATACTGAGTCAGTTTATCCTTTTTAGGAACTCCTGACCCTCCAAGTGAACTACAAATTACCGACCTAGACTGTACTGGGTGGACTGTGAAACTTTCATGGGTCCCTGGTGCATCCAACGGTGCCCCCATAGATTACTATCTGGTTGAAGAAGCGTCGAGTAGTGACCCTGTGACCTTCGCGTTTGTGTTTAATGTTACTGATCCGCATGCGCAACAAGCGTCCTTCAGATTGAGTGGTAAGTCTGTGCCAAGTTTGCGGATGAAAGCTGTCAACAAGTTTGGAACAAGTCAACCAAGTTTAACGAGTGAAGAAGCGATTTGCAGCACCACTCCACCTACTGTAGGTAGGACAAGTTTTGTCCTTTTAGCTTTTTGTATATAAATTTATTTGAAGGGATTTCGTTAGATAAAAACTCAATTAAAGGTTACAAAATTTATGTTAGACTGCAAAAAAGTCGTTATTCCACGCAGGTAAACAAAATCACCGAAAGCGCGAGCTAGTGAGTCACTAATCACGGAAAGCGTGAATCCTCGCGTAGAGCGTTTCTTCCCAGTCGCAATTTCCAATTCCTCACTCGCCCCACGACTTTTCGTTCGAAGACCACGCCAGGTTATGAGATAGACCTACGCCAAAAAATACGGACAGTTTGCAGTGTAGGTTTGTCAGACCGACTTCTTATGTTATTCAAAACTAATAGAAAGACATTACAACCTTCCCAGTAAGCGTCACCAAAAGGGCGAGAATACACAACCTGTTTCTCTCACCGAGTGACAAGAAACTAGCACCGAGCATAGATAAATAAGCAACTGGTGTCAAGCGCGGGGTAACACGCGACCAATGGTAAGCGCGGGAAAACATGAACCACTGCGAAGCGCGGGAAAACATAAAACAATGCCAAGCGCGGAAAAACATAGAACGCATGATAAGCGCGGGAACTTGCACCCGTTTGCAAGACGGGAAAATGCAAGTGATAATTTGGTTTTTCACTCAAAGTTATTTCATTTCTGTCTTTGATTTGTTAGCTGTACTCCAGCGTGCCAAGGCCACTCCAGTTTATTCTCGAGCCTGGTTTCTCACGGTGGTTGCTCTTGCTGCTTATATAGTTCTGTTCTTGGTGGCTTTTATTCTTGTAAAAAAATACCGTCAAGGAAGAGGCCATAAGTATAACGGTAAGTGATGTAACGCGGTACCACGTAACGTATGTAGCACAACAAGGTGCCTGTAATGTATGAAACACAATAGACGGCTTCCGAACGCACGTGACGTTACGTAGGATTCTCAACGTGACCTAACAGGCGAACCTACGTCGGTTGGAACATAATGATATAGAACGCTGATGTAGTAAACATGTTTAAGAAAGACAGCCTAACTTGTCGTGAATTACACACAACACACAACGCGTTACGATGCTTTGCGATTAACTCAGCGCAAAATAAATCGCAAAAAGTGAAAAAGGCGTTAATGATACCCAATATTTTGTGTACTTTAGACGTTATAAGCTAAATTTTGGAAACTAGTAATTGTTTCCAACAAGTTAGGGTCAATTTGATTGTATTTTATTTATAGTTTATTCCTGTCATTGTTCATAGTCTGTTATTTGAAGCTTACAAATTGATTTATTTTCTTCCTGCACAACTCGCCTCGACTAGCTTACGCTATATGCGAGTTGTACACGTTCTTCCTTTAATTGTTAAATATTAATAAAATAATAATAATAATAATAATTAATAAAAGTTGTTGTAAGAGTGGAGGTTCCCTTTAAGCAAGTCTTTACTATTACCCGAGGGAGCAGTGTGAGATTACTCTTTTTTGGTGAAAGTTAAGAGGTCCGTTTAGATCTTAGAAAAAATTTATTTTGTTCCCTGGTTTTATCACAGTTAAAATACGTGAGAAAAAATACGGAGTCATGGGAGGTCAAGAAAAACAAGACAAAAAACCAAAACAAGTGGAAGAAAAACAGGAGGAAGCGCAGCAAGAAACAGCAGCAGAAGGACAGAAACCTTTATTGGTAAACAATAACCAGCGGTATGTATACGTACAACTTCCCATCAAAACTCGATCTTCTCGTCCAAAAGACACTGAGTCAGTCACAGACAAGACGTTATTTGTGTGGAGCCTTGTTCCCAGGGTCTCTATGTTCCAAAGAGGAGAGATCCCAAGAGGAGAGATCCTCCACCCCCCCTCCTCCCCCACCCCACTTTAGTACAATTTCTGTACAATAAAAGCCAATAGTTTGTCCCGGTAATAGCTACAAAGCTAATCGGGGTGGGACAAAACGACCAAAGCTAAGAGAAATAGCAAAAGGGTAACAAAAAGATGGACTAAAACTGAACTGAAAAACAGGAAGATATGCTAAAAAGAGTTCTAACTCTGCAAGAAAAGCGAGGAAATAAATAAGTGAATCAGAGTTAAATATATAAATATAGCTATTTAACTAATCCTACTTTTTAAATAATCGCTGGTATTTCAATGTAGTTATCTTCCTGTTCTCAAAATATCAAAAAGCAATTGACGAAGGGCCTTTTTTAATGCAAGGATATACGAAATTTTAACAATTTTAATATTGACATTTTTTCAGCCTCAAGTACTATCATGATCAGAATGATACAAAAAAAGATAGAAAGAAAGAATGATAAGAATAACTATAAGGTTGAACTGTTACATGAAAACAGGCGTGCTCATCGCATTTTTTGTTTTGTTTTATTATACAGGAAAGGACCTCCAAACCGTTCTTCAAGGCCACTTTCCAATTACAGCGCCTTCGATGAAAATATGTTTGGCGAAGATGTTTCCTTTGCAGACGAATATAAAGAAACTGACGTCATGTTTAATTACGAAAAAGAAGGAACATTTGTGTAGAGTTGGTGAAGTCAACACCTCAAAGGATACTTCAGTCTTCGCCCTGCGTCAGTTCGCACCTACAAAGTTGCCTGACAAATCAACTGTGTGATGGGATAACTCACTTTGGAAAAGATTGAGACCGAGTAGTCGCGCAAGCGATTGTGGGCAATGTCGATCCCAGTCTTTTCCATTTGCGTGCTTAGGACATTTCACGTCATAGAATGAGTAGCCTTATGAAATGGTGAATTGAACTTTCAGATCCATTACACCTGTTTTCGTCGTAAGCGGCCGGGGAAAGCTGTGTTACAAGCGAAGATTTTTGTTGTTTAGTGGACTGATTAGTGAATGTCCGCCTTACCGAGAAAAATATTTGGTTTTCATACCAATTCCAAGAAATATAATATGTAAATGTAAATTTTCAATATCATATTATATAAGACATCGTAAGATACAGCATTTAAGAATGCTGTTACTCTTCATTTTATATAACAACGGACTCATGAACACAGCGGTGTAAACCACTGGATATTATGAACAGAAAATGCGAAAACCTGGAAAACATATTCAGTGTCATTGTTAAAAAGGAAAAAAAAAAAGGGAAAACTCTTTTTCTATCGTTATCTCCAAGTTCTCTCACAATAAATTTACACCAGGAAATACTATGTTGGGATGACTGGAATGGTTTTGTATAAGTGGTAACGTTAAACGTAATCTATCATAACTGTTGTTTAAGTATTTAATATAATTTTAAGCGGTTCCTTTTTAATAAAATGCAGCCAAAAAGCCTTTTGTAGAAAGGCGTTTTTAAGTACTTCATCTGATGGTGTTTGAAGTCTATTTACAGTGATGTTTTCGTAAGCTAGAAGAAGTTCATCTGTTCGGATTCCCTAGTTGAAATTTTAATTGCCCGAAAATGTTATGGAACAAAATCTTCCTCTGAGAAATGCAAGCTGAAATGAACTTTCCACCAACTTTCTTGGAACTATTTTCTTTCCGAAAATGCTAGCTGACGTTTTTGACTGTCAAAAACAGCAAATACGACCTCAGGGGCTATGATTTCCCAATTGCGAATCTTTTAGGCCACGTTTCGGTTACGAAAATCAGAGTGCACTCTTTAATCGCCGCCGAAAGCCCAAGGCGAATTACCCTCCACCCAAAAAAATTGTCGTTTGGTGTCCCTGAATAAACTACATGTAATACTTCAACGTGTGTCCATATAAATACAAGTCTGTCGCTGATGGAGACGGGAAAATTTAATAGAGGTGAAACATAATTAGATGAGCTCAGGGTGTGGGCAAGAGCTTCTCATTTCTGCAAGCAACGTTGTTTTTGGCTTTTCCCTCAAAACAGGGAAAATCCCTGGTGACGAGGTTGTTTTAATCTCGTTCCCAGGGTCTCTCCCTGGAGGTTGAGGATTTTTCTGCAAGATGTTCCTATTTTTGCTAGGAATCGCCTTCAAGGCCTTCTATCCATGTTTTAGAAACACAGTGCACACAATTGTTTTGGTAAATTTGATTTTCCCTCGGCCATATATCTTCCCCCCCCCCCATCCCCCCCCTCTTCAACCACGGATTAAAATAAGGATCCCAAAACCATATTGGGAAGCCTTTGCCTGTTCATAACAGCGCCAGTGAAGGATGCTGGAGCCCGTTTCTCGAAAGTCCCGGTAACTAAGCGGGTCCGAAACCATATTTGAAATCAAAATGTCAAGAAAAGTAGGGTGTGTTTTGACCTGTAATGAAGTAAAAGTTCACTTTTTTTTTTTTTTTGCTGATAACTTTACTGTATAACTTTTAAACTTTTTGAAACTCCCATCTGGGATGGAAAACAAAACATCTTAACGGGCCCGGTAATTACCGGGAGCTTCGAGAAACGGGCCCCTGGCACTTTAAAATAAATAAATAAATAAATAAATAAAAAAGAACCCGAAAGCTTCCGAGCTAGTGTTCGAGTCGCCGCCGAAGTTTCACCGAGAAGCGCGCGGTTTTCTGGGAGGAAAATAATTACTAGCCAACCAGAGCAAAGCAATGACTGGCGCCAATCTTGAAAAGTCACATGACACAACACTGCACGTCCCTCATCCAAGATGGACGACGATGAAATCCAGCTTGTTGAAGTTACGGTGAGTTTTTACGTATTCTTTCGGATTTCTTTGCTCAAATCCGTCAAATTGAACCTTATTTGGAGCCTTACTACCTTCCACTGCAGTTTTAATTTCAATTTTTTTTTTGCGTGAGGGAAAAGTGCTCGATTTCGCGGTTTCAAGTCGATTTTGCGCGCGCGAGAAATCGATTTCCTCAGGTCAGTTTCTTGAAGTTGTTTTTACGCAAATACCACACGGAAGCTCATATTTGGAAGAAGGAGGATTCACTCGAACATCAAGGAGGCATATTTTAAAACGGTTGACCGTAAATATTTTGTTGGGCACAGGGAATGGTAAAGCGTGGGCGATCTCCGAGCTGCAGTTAGTTTGCTCTGTTTGTTTTGCATCGCAAATCATCTTTCTGGGAATGTTTAGAGACTTCAAAATTATCGCAGATTAATTTTATATAGCCTATGTTGTGTTTGTTTCAAATGTTAGAACATTTAACGTTGTGTTTTGTCCTTGCGGCGGGAGGTCGGTCTGTCCTTTGACATTGGATACCCAAAAGACGTCGGAAGCAGAGAACAAAGCTTCTTTATGAAACAATTGTACCCCTGTACTTCAAGTTTTCTACTGGCTCGTATCTATTTCTCTTCTGCGCATGTATTTTGTTACCTTCTACTAAATGATAAATGATCATGAATGAATTTCAATAAGTAGCTTGTTGGGTCTTTTTTTCAGCTAATTGCTTTGGTAATAATAATAATAATAATAATAATAATAATAATAATAATAATAATAATAATAATATAATAATAATAATATTATTATTATTATTACCAAACAAAGCAATTAAATCAGTGTGAATCCCAGGGTGGGTGGGGAAGGGGGAGTGTGGGCAGGTTTTGAGGGCTAAATTGATCCTCTCAGCAGGGTTTATCAAATAAATCACTTTATCATTCGATACTTTTTTCCCTTCCTTTTCATTGGCCCAGAGCCTACCACGTGACCTACAAATAACTGCCTACAAATAATGGTCTGCTCGTGTGCAGTACCGTCCAACTATGATTTTGCTACAAATAATATTCTGCTCATGCGTAGTTGTGTCCATGTGTCCAAGCTCTTCAAATAATGGCAGATCGTTTCATGCTTCCCGAAAATAATTATGAAAAACAAGCTTAATGATCGAATGATAAAAGTATTACTGAACTTGGTTTTTGCAAAATATCGTGATTTGTCAGTGTCTTGCAGATCAATTATTTGCCTCGGCCTTCGGCTTCAGCAAATAATTGAAATGCTCATTGAAATAATTGTTTATTATTTGAGTGTCAGTATTTAGCACAACCTGTGTTAATTGTCGACACTATTCAGATTGAATTGAAATTTGGAAGTGTTGGTTTTTGAGGAGAGGGGAAAACCGGAGTACCCTAAGAAAAACCTCTCGGAGCAGAGTAGAGAACCAACAACAAACTCAACCCACGCCCAGTCTGGGAATCGAACCCTTCCTTTTGTTATACATGTAGGTGCATAACATTATTTTAGGCAGATGCAGAAGCAAATCATTTTCTTCCAGCAAATGTCAAATATTGGTACCCTAAATGTCTATACAAAGGCTAATAACAAGTTATTTCTATTTATGTATCTGTAGGTGCGCACAGGTTCACCAACAAAAAAATGGAAAAGGAGAGAGTCACTGCCACCACAGAAAGAAAGCACAGAGACCCCAAGCAATAACAACATAGTTTACAAAGCAGCTCAGCTTAAAAGAAGGGTGTGTACTTGAGTTCATTGTATTTTATGTAACTCAGGCTTATTTAAACAGCACTGGACTCATTGGAATCTGGTTCTCACGTTTTTTTAGCTTGATTCAGACTATACACCCTAGGGTGTGGGGAGAAAGCTTATTCTAGGTTATCAGTGACAGACAGCAGGGTCGTCACTAACTTTTGAAGGAGGTGGGGACATGCAAAAAGTATCCAGGGATTCCAGCTGTTGGGGTATAGTCAGTATATTGTTTTTCTATCATAGTAACCAGGGATCTAACTCAGAATATCTGGTTAACCAACTGCCTCGCTTACACACTGTAAGTGGAAGGTGGGTGCCTGGGATACCCAGGGGCTTCCACTGTGGCCAGCCAGCCCCTAGATAGAATACTGCCCCCATGGCTGGCAAATCCCTGCAACCCAGCCATCATGAGCTCCCATTCCAGGCACCCGTCACACTGATGAAACAGTGGAAGGAAGAAAAAATAAGGGATGGAGGGGGGGGGGGGAGACGCTGAATGAACCGCTCCACAGACCACTGCACAAACACTCGATGAAGAACTCGCAGATCGTAGCGGTGTACAAAGCTACCACGTACCATGTGAGCCTGCACTTAAGGGATTGACCGCTGGATTCCCGCTGAGCCAGTGGGCCGCTTGACCGCTAAGCTTATGAACCGCTAGACCGCTAAGCTTATGAACCACTTGACCGCTAAGCTTGTGGACCGCTAGACTGCTAAGCTCGTGGTGGTTAACTTAGTTAAATTACATTTAACCAAATGAAAAATCCCCCTCCCCCACCCCACTACAGTCCTTACTGACAGCCATGAGGCAGGACCTTTAATGTTACTGTAGATCGGTTTTCAACTGAGCATCAAAAGTTAATTGTATTTGCTTTGGTATTGCATTGCTTCACTCTCTGATTGGCCAGCAAAACTCGCACCACTTTCTACATGTAAACCAATGAGAAGCAAAGCCAAAACCAATCATAACTTGCACACGCACACTTCCTTGTGCTTTGTGCTGGCTACATGAAATTTCTTTGAACTCTGATTGGCTCATTGTGCCATGTACCTGTGTTGTGATTGGCTGGAGCAATTGCTTTGGTACTTTCGGTTTTACGACACTCGATTGAAAACTGCTCTAATACTTTATTATTATTTTATCTACATGTAGTCTATTTGCGGTAGAATTGCTAGTTGTTTTAATCTACTGTACATGTATAGCTGTTTGAACTCATAACTTTTTCATACTGCTTTGTAGCTTGCATTTTGTGAAAGAGAGAAGGAAGAACTGTCCAAGAGATTTAAAGAGATCAAGGACCAACTTACTGAAGAACAGACATGCCAACTGGATGTTAAACTTGAAAGTTCTGACAAACGTGAACCTCTTATTTGTGTCGATGAAAGCAGTGATGGAGACAATGATGTTATATTTGTACTTCCTGAGGACTATTCTCCTTTGAAAAGGAGAAAACTTGACGATGCAAAGAAAGCTGAGACATTTGATAACAATGGTGATCAACCAAAAAAAGATGTCGCAATTACTTATTATAAACCAGCGACAAATTTGCCACATGCGAGGGAGAACTGTGCAGTTCATAAATTTGTGCAGAGTAATGTGACGACATCAACAGTTTCGTGTAATGAGGGTTACTGTGAACGGTGCTACTGCTATGTCTGTGATGCTCCTGTGAAAGAGGTACGATATTTTATACAAGTGATACATTGCACCCTCATTTTACAACTACATGTATCCTTTATAACGACATTAGTACCAAAACTAGAAAGGGATACACTCACCTTTTGAATCTTGAACCAGGGATCACGTTAATGCAGAAATTATGCATGTGTATGCAAAACAGATTAGTAAAATACATGTACTTTCAAGAATTCAACTCTACTGTACTTGCTTTTACTTGTGATTTTGATTTCATTGTCTGACATATAAATTTTGAAAGAACAAGTCTTATTAAGTAGAGGGCTGTCAAGACACAGGGACCCACAAAAAATTCTCTGAAATCAAATATGGCCAGAAAAGTTGATCCTGTGACCCAGATGGAAAATTTAAGTGCCATCCCGCTAAACTTCAGACAAGTTGTTACATGTATGTTTCAGAAGTATCCATAATGCTCCCACCCCTTTGGAAAATTAAGTACATTACTGCCAGTTCAATGTACTGTATACAGTGTAGAGGTATGTCATTCTTTCTTTCTAAAATCCTTTGGTTTAGTAACCTTACCTACCCCACCTCTCCCTTAACAGTAATCATGTACAGTGTATTAATTATTTGGTGTTGTGTCTTTTCTAGTGTGACTCATGGAAAACTGGCACCAATCCACATTGTAATGGATATGCCAAGAACACATTCTGGGAAAAACTTCGCAAGATGGCCAAGAGGAAAACGGTATTACATGTACAGTGTCAAAGATAATGTGCTACATGGGCCAATGAATTTCCACGCTTTATCAAACAAGTTACACTCTACACTGTATTTTTTTACTTCTAGAGTGCTGTGCAAGACTCTCTGCTGAAGTGTCTGCCAGAAAATGAGCGAAGTGAATTACTGCAAGCAGCAGGTATGTGACAATGATCTCTGCACAGCTGTTAATACAAATAGAGTTCAAATATAGGTATACATGTAAGTTACCGGGTATAAATTCCCCTCTGGAATTGTTGACATTTTTAAGGCTTTGGACTACCCAGATATTCACATCAGTTTGTACATACATGTCCTGTACATGTTGTTGTTGTGGAAGTCGCGTGTTCCTGGGATAAAATTGTTTCATGTACAAGAAACTGCAGTTCTGTAATACACAAACATTTACCTGTACAGCATACACATACAATGTACTCTGTGGAACTTTTTTGTCGCATGTGTTCATTCTTGCAATTCTTTCCATGTGTAAGCCGTATTCACTTCACTTGGAACCATACAGATACAGTTCATTAAAAACTAAATTGATTGATAGCTTGATTAATAATTTATTGATGTATTTGTTTTTCAGCTACAAAGGCCACAGAACTCTTGGAAACGCTTAAAGATGAGATAAACAACTCATCTAACAACTCTCGCCCCTCCAGCCCTAACTGCGGCTGTGAGTGTCATGATTGTGACAGTGATGACAGTTATGGAGGATATGGAGGAGATGGCTGTAGATGGTGTTACGAAGATCATGTTAACTGCGCTTATTATGACTGGCCATTTGGCCGCTATGGAGGGTATGGAATACTTAATGGCAACTTAAGTCTAATGTAGTGGAATCCTGATAATGATGTCCAATTAGAACAGCAGTCACAAAAGTCTTAAACATAGTCTGGTGGTTTCCAAAGCTCAAAATGAAAATAAAATACAACAAAAGGCCATATTGTAATGTAATGTGTATTTATATACCGCTCATATCACATAGTCTCATGGCGGTTTACAACACTGGCCGGGGGACTTTTACCAGACTGCTTATAACGCAGTTTACAATTAATGAAGTTGAGTTATGAGTGCCCCCGTAATATCAAATTTAGACAGACACTAGGGGTGGTCACTGCCAGAGTTTTGTTACATCCCTAATGGTTCTTTTACGTCCCACAGAATCAGAGAATTATGAAGAGTTGTGAGACGGGGCCTATGGTTTATCGTCCTTATCCGAGAAGACTAGAAAGTTTAACCGTTTGTAGATGTCATTACAAAGGCAGCACTTTCTCCTCAATTATTTAAAGACCCTGAGTGTTGGTCCGGCCGGGGGTTTGAACCCACGACCTCCTGTAGTCCCGTGCTCTACCACTGAGCTAACCGTTCTGCGGTCATATTGGCCTTCTAAGAGGCAATCAGAAATTGCAATTTGCTACTACACTGATTCACCTTTGTGGATGAAACACAAAGGAGAGCAGACAGTATTTTTAGACTCGGACTTTCCATAGGAAGTCTGAGTAATAATCTGTTGTGCACTTATAACATGTTCAAAAACCGACATTAATAATTCATGAAGGAAACACAAAATAAATTAATGTTTAATGAGCAGGTTGTCATTAATTTTTGAAGTACAGATTGTATGTGGGGATGTGCAAAAAGTAGCTGGGGAATCCAGCTGTTGTTATATACCGGTAGTCAATATGCTGTTTTTCTGTGAAAGTAGCCTGTGAAAGACAGCCCTGAATGAGTGTCTTTATATCTGATACAGACATGGCTAAATTTTGTCTGATTTTTTGGGCCAAAATAACCCCAAATCTTAGTGTATTAGTGTAAAGCTTTTGAAACCATTCAATAAATTCTTGTTTTATCAAGTCCTAAAACACTCCTGCTCATTTATTAAACTTTACATAATCATCTCCATTTCATTTTTCTATCCACATGTAGGTGGGCATTCAATTTAAGTTCCAATGTATCTAATACAGTCTCTAAAGCCACTGAGTATCTTAAAAGTGACCAGCCTGGCCAAGCAGCTGTTCTTCTTGATGCTCTAACAGTATTGCTGTTAGCTGCTGATAATGACAGGTATGTCACACTTGTCACATACATGTCAGTGCCTGTGCAGCTAGTTTGCAATTGGGGAAGGGGGGAGGGGAGGGGAGGGAGGGGGAGGGGAGGGGGGGGAGGGGAGGGGGAGGAGGGGAGGGGGGGGCTCACTTCGAACACATCAGCCTGATTCAACTAGGGGGTACGGGGCCATGATCCCCTGGAAAATTTTTTAAATTAAAGTCCTGAAATGGCTGGAAATGCATTTAAAACTAACATGGTGTGGTGAAACTTATATACATGTACTTTCAGGAACAAAAAAGTGGTGTTTTAAAACAAGAATAATCAGTTTTCAGTAAAATGGTTAATAGAAGATTTTTTTTAGTATTACTTACTTTTTACTGTTGAAAAGCGTACAGTGTACATTTTGTAAACATACACTATAACAGTGTAAATGTGTATTATGCTTCAAGGTTAGGGTCTGCATCTGTAGGGTTGTCAAGGGGTAAAAAAGTAATTGGGAATGATTCCAGCTTTATCAGAGTGCTTATTAATTTCAGTAGAAAAATGTTAATTATATAAAATTACAGTAGTGCACTACAGTTGTATCTAAAAGTTAAAACTTTTGTTTGTAGTAACAAATGGTCCTTTGGTCAAGTCAACTCAGCTCTTAAAAGGTATATTTAGCCATTATTATCTCACTGATATTGTATGTAGATGTACATGTATATGTACCAGTAAACTAAAATGTCTTAAATACATATAAATCAGTTAATGGACTTCTTTCTGGTCTTTAAGTTTAGAAGTCAGGGAAGTCTAGAATGTAGTTTTCAAGGACCAGGAAGATATGGAAGTAGTGTGGGACCCAAAGTTAACTGGGCAAATAATAAAATATTTTTGTTATTGTACAAAATACAGTCATGTTTTTGGACATTAACATTTTGTTGCTGAGCAAAGGGAAATTTTATGAAGTGAGTTTCCTTTTACTGTGAAAACAACAAAAAGTGTAAAGTGTAAAGCTCAAGTTTAAAGTATTTATTTAGTTGCATAGCAATAATTCACATACACAATGAGCCTTTGACGGGTTTTTGAGTTATTATACAGGTGATTTTTGCTACAGAGTCTGTAAACAACAAATTTGCTTGCAGCTGTGACTTTCACCAGAAAAAGATAATTATAAGAGGGATCTCAAGAATTAGTGTTTGTGATTTCTCCACCTGTTCTCCATTATGTTTGCAATTTGTTTTATTTGTTGTTCCTAAAACTCTTGGCTTTCATCTTGATCTCCTGCTCATTTATTAAACATATTTTTTATAAATAAATAAATCAACCAACCAATCAATTAATCAATCAATCAATAATAATCAATATTATGGGAGGTTTGCATAGGGTCGGTGGTTCAAGTTGGGGGAGCAGGGATGGCGTAGTGGTGAGAGCACTTGCCTTCCACCAATGTGGCTCAGGTTCGATTCCTGGACTCGACGTCATATGTGGGTTGAGTTTGTTGTTGGTTCTCTTCTCTGCCCCAACAGGTTTTTCTCTGGGTTCTCCGGTTTTCCCGTCTCCACAAAAACCAACATTTCCAAATTCCAATTTCATCTGCTTGTAAAGTGCATTGATCATATACACATGGAAAATGTGCTATATAAGTTCTAAATTATTATTATTAAATTATTATTATTATACACTGGTATGCCCTGTTCATAGAATAATACATGTACTTACGGGTGTATGTATTGTGGTTCAGTATTATCCTTGGTCAATTTTTTTGGGTATGGTAATAAAGGGTAATGTATGATACACTGTAATTAGTTTAAAACAAAGGCAGAAAAGAATTATGCCAATTATAGAATTGAACCACAATATAATTACAACATGTACATGTATGTACTGACAATTTTCCCCTAATTAAGTCAATGATATTGTGCTTTCTGCAGTTTGCGAAAAGCATGGATTGAAGTGTTGATGCATCCTGATCTACCAAAAAATGTGGAGGATAAAATCAGAGAACGGTTGAAGAATGCTACCAATGGAGCCTTGATCTGTTCACCTCAGAGTACAGGCCTTAAAGAGTAAGTTAGTTACATGTAATGTTATAAATTACTAGTATATCATAAATAAGTGACTAACTTTAGTTAGTTACTGGAGGAATTAATTTTTCCTCTTTTCCCTTCATTCCCCCACCCCCTCTCCCCACAGCATACCTGTACATGTATAGAAAAAAAATGGTATACAGTTCAATTTATTTTTAGTAATGTACATGTTCATAATGTGCAATTTTCGTTAGGATTCTTGAAATGAAGAAGTGGACTGATGAAACACTGGTGAAATGTTTTGCTGGTAAATTAGGAAATGCTTTCATCGTAGAGGATGAGGAAGTTGCTGAAGCTCGACTTGCCTTCTTGCAAAAGAATAAAAGGTACGACTGTATGGCTTAGAACAATTCATTCAAGAAGGTTAGGGCCTTTTTCCAGAGTTTGGACACAATTTGATAAAGAAATAAAAAAATCAAGCTAAAAGTCCTCAGTCCTTTCAATTCTTTTAACTTCTCTCTCAATTCTTTCACCTTTGTCTTCTTGTAATAAACAGGTTTTTGGATGCATTATATTACCTGCTTGCTTGTAAAGTGACCCGTACAAACAGAAACTCATCTATGTTTCCATCAAGTGAACAGCGATTATTAAGCATTACAAGCTACAAGCATAAATTCATTCTGTTGCTGGCTAAGTCAGGAAAGATCGATCAAGCTTTGAATGTGCTCACCCTGCCAGGTTCAACAGAACTGGATAAGGATGTCCTTACTATTACCACTCGCAAAGGTCAGTTGTAACGGCAAGATAATAAACTCGCTTCTTGTACATGTACATGAAAACTACAGTATGGTATAAAGCAAGTAAGACTACAGTATGGTACATGTATAAAGCAATTAAGACCATAATTATTTACAGCTGTACATGTAGCCTACAGTATATTCCCCACTCTGATGGTTTTCGCCAGCAGTGTTGTGGCAGTAGTCACTTGGTTTTCATTACGAATTACAGGCTGTAACAGCTGTTATGGCTGAATAAAGTGTGCCTTGTATGGGACCTTGATGTTACAGGTGACCTTATCTACTGCAGGAAAGGAAAAAAGGTATAATTGTTGTAAGGCATGTTTTTAAGCTCATGTGGCTCTTAAACCTTTATGACCTCCGTTCTGCTAAGTCATTAACATTTTATACACATTTCACATCGTTACAGTATGATAAACTTATTTTCAG
>JAEMWC010000119.1:0-50000 GCA_016490735.1 Pachyseris speciosa | reverse complement strand
CAGAGTCGTAAACAAACAACAAAGCAACACCAGACCACTCCTTGGAGGGTCACATCATAGTCATGGTTACCATCCTTGTCATGGTTAATGTCATCACACCACCAGATGTCATCATTATTGTTTTCATGACCACTGCCATAATCGACACCACCATGACATCCATAACCTTTCTCTATATTAGGCTTTTCTCAATCTATTGTGTTCTAAAAACTTCAGTTGACATTAAAATACAGTATAAATGTATCAGAAACTTTCTTTCATCCTGGAAGCACTGAATTCCTTTTTGCTAATTCTTGTCCTTTTTTCAAGCAGGCGAGAATCAGGGCACCAGTAATGGTGTGTTACTAGCAAAGAAAATTGTGGAAACAATCGAGACGATGCTGAACAAAACTAGCAACTGGGACAAGGAAAAACTTTCTGGAATTTTCAAGAAAATGAAGAAAGATGTGAGTCATTTGCTACCAGCTTACTTCATTGTATTTTGCGACAGCAGTTTTACTGTTGAAAAAGCTAAGTATTGGTTTTCACTTAAATACAGTTGAAGTGTTACCCTGATCTACATTATTATTTTTCACCAATTAATGTTTAGCTTAGGGCAATGAGGCTTGGTCTACATGTAGTTCTGTTTTTGAAGATTGGGGTGATGGAAATTTCAGTGTTTTCAGCAGAACTACTTTAAAACAAGGCTTAAATGACACAAGCCAAACCCAAAATCATGCAAAAGAAGGAGAAAGAGGAAAGAGAAGAGAGCAGAACAAGAACACAGATTTATGCGTTTTTTTACAGATTTATGAAGACAGAACAAGAAGACTTATTTATGTATTCAAATTTAATTACACATATGATCAAAAAAAACAACAACGATTTTAATATAATTATTTACAAATATAAAAGGTGAAATAGGCTGGAGTAATTAGGCCAGTTTATACAGAATTTGTGATTCCTTATAAAATTATCTTAAATAAACTGCCTGAAATAAGATATAAAATACATAGATTACTGAATATAAGGAAATCACATCAACAATAAATAATCAGAAAACTATAAAAATTGTTTTTGAGCAACAGCAACAGAAAAGGATGTAAAGCACACTAAGATACTTTAGCTGAACTGCCTGCTGTTTTAAATAATCTTGGTACAGTTATTTGTATGTGTTAAATACAAGTTATGTCACTAATCAGTTGTTTATTGCATTAGTTTGGATCCGGACTGAAAGACCTAGAGGGAAAAATAATGAGCCTGTCATTCACAAATGATCCTTCTTACATCAACTTTGAAGGAGTCAGGAAGACTTGCAAGTAAGGGCCTGTGTCTATGACATTCTTAACAATGGTAGCTCTTGTATCTGAAGACCACTACACGGTCTTTTTTGGGCAGTCCCTTGGAAGAAGGTGAAATACAGGTGTATTACCCCCTCAAAACAATTGCATGGGAGGCTACTGTATCTACTTGTTAATCAGACAAGAAATGTGAAGGTTACCAGGCTGGCGAGTTTCGATTAAATTTAGCTAGCAATCGACACCTCACAGCCACGTAAGTTTCCTATAATGAAACTTAAATCGATGTTTTAACCGCCAAATGTATAGTTTATGTCACACTATCAAACAACACTTTCCACCCGTCAATCATTTCACGTGCTCTACATGTAATTCAATTCGCGCATTAATATTAATACGAAAGGGAATGGGCTGACTTTGGTTTTTTGCATACATTATTTCTCGAAAACGAAGAGGAAATCAGCCAAAACAAATACAGAGCAATGTTTTTTAACTGGAATGAAGTCCACATGCCAAATCTCAGTTTCTATTGAGCACATCGAAAATCGACCAAAAACCGGGAGGACGTTCTTGCCCCGAGCCCTTCAATTGTTGTGGACGGCATTGAAATAAAGAAAAAGAATGAAAAAAGTACTGTTATGGAAAGATGTCCTCCACAGTACCTTCAGTTTGGCCATTTGAAAGTATTATTTTCAAAGGACGGCAAAGAAATGCACCAAAATGTAAAATGAACATGTAGATCTGAGCAATTATTGCCCTGCTGAGTGTGTCAGTTATGTCAAGTTTCCACCAAGGACTGTGCTTGTGTGTTTGTAACCAAACGAAAGAGGGACATGTTGAAGACAACATGAACTAACATGTAGCTGGAATCAACTCCTCATCTGTTCAACATTCAATCTTGATTGTAGGAAGGAAAGCTGGCCACAGTTAAGAGAAACAATGATTAACTTTCTCAAGATGCATCGAACGTAAGTACATTGTTTGGTACCAGGTGTCTTGAAAGTTGCTGTTGTTGCTACATGTACATGTAGGTTTCGCAGGGGTAAAATGAACTTAGCATCTGCATAGAAACTCTACAAGTATCAATTAACCACAACCATTCTAAATTACTTGGAGATGGGAGAAATAAATAATAAATAAAATAAGAACTTTATTTGTGTGTCAAAGGTTACGTAGCTTACACATAGTGTAAACTAATTGGGAATACCTATCTGCCTGAATACTAAAAATGATTAAAAAATATGTGCAAAATCACTTAACACTAGGCTAAAATACTATCGTCCCTCACCCACTCCCTGTTCTTTCGTATAAAATCCTTTTAGTGTTTAATAAAATGACTCTAAAATGGAGCACTCCCTTTTAGTTGTCCAAAGTTTGAAAAGAAATATGGCAAACTCATGATGACATGCATAATGCCCCCCCTTGGTTGCATATAACAATCATCGAGTTTTCATCCGTGATGTTGCTATCTTTATTCTCCACAGTTCCCACACAACATACTGTATTGATGTTTTTGGTCAATGCTTGATGTTTAATGAAGTGAAGAAGACTCTTGCTGCATGTGGTTTCACTGGTTCATATCCAAACATCTGTGACAAGGTATTATGCACATGTCATCGGCTTCCCTGTGGGGTCGATCCCTGGGCTAACCAGGGAGATTGTAAAATCAGTCAAGCAAACTTGAGGAATTTCCCTGGGGAGTCGAGGAATCTTGCATGACAAAATCTCCTGGGTGAGGTGTCTCTCAGCAGAAAATCCCCCTGACATCCTTTACAAACTCGTGAATTCCCCCACCCCCTAATCTTTGATAGTATAACAATGTCGTTCCCCCCTACCTTTGGGCAAAGAATCCCATCCATCTCTTTGTATTCCTCTCACATATCTCCCTGGTTGGCCTGGGGGTCGACCCCACAGGGAAACCGATGACATGTGCATTACTCTTCTGTCTAGCACACATCATGTGTATCGCCTACTAACGTACATGTACTACACATAGACATGTTTTGATCCTTAAGCCTGTGAGCTGGTGCCTAGCACCCAATGTCAAGAGAGTCTGGTGGGGGAAGGGTATAATTTATGTTATTCAAGGTACAATGCTATTTAAGGCAATCCCATAAGCAAGAACCACTCCCAGGCACTGTCAAACTGATAAATCAATGGATGAGTTCAGTTCATGAAAGCTGATAGTGGGTGGTTGGGGTTAGGCAAGAAAAAGTCACGGCAATTCTAAGGAAGTAAGTTTTCTATTTATGCAATCAGCCCGTCTAACAAGAAGAGTTAGACTTCTAATTATTTCTTGGACGGAAAAGGAAGTAGTATTATTTTATGTCGATTTTTCTTAAACACAATAATAAGTTGCAATCCATTTCCTCCTCATCTTGCGCAGCCATAGACAACTGCAATCATAGGAAAACTGCAAATTCTTTTTGTTTTCCGCTTTGCAAACACATATTTGGGTTCACACCCAGATTACATGACAGTGCATGCCCCTTTAACAGTAAAGTGATTCATTGATCCTGAATGAAATGCAAACCATGCTGCCCTGCAAAACCCATGGACTGCCCCACAGATCACCGACTGTCACGAGGAAGACTGCTGGGCATTTTGAGTCTGTTTGAGTTATATTTTGCCACAGTAAATATCATGCTGGACAGAAGGTGGGTCCATAAACTTGTGAGTTGAGCTTTGTTTATTTTGTTTTCTTTCTTTATGGTTGTTACAGATAAAACAGACCCTAGCTAAACTTAAGAGAGACGACGCTTGTCATTTTGTAGGAGTCTGTGAGAACTGGCTCGGTAAAACATTATGCAGTGCAGCTTTCCAGAACTGGCGTTATGGCTATAAATATGTAAGTATGTAAATAATGATTGGAGTAGCCAGGTCAGTTTGCAAATTTGCGAAACCTTGAAACTGTGAAATTTAAGTGTCGCAAAATATGCACACCATAAAATTGTGAAATAAACATGTCGTGAAAATTTCATGTATTAATGTACTTTAAATTGAGGATCGCTTCTCTGGATTCTTCTCACCATCAATTCGTGAGACTAATCTTACTAAACACACCACATAGTATCAGGGACAAAGACTAACCCTTCATTCTTTAATAACACTGCCAGTGCCCGAGGACTAATTATGCCTTATGGCACACCTAAAACACAACACATTCCTGCACACACTCTTGTGTAAGTAGCAAACCATTACAAGATATATTTGGTGTTAACCTTGACCTTTTCAGTTCCCCTTAAAATACATCAATGAACACCAGCACAACCTATTAAAGGTGTCATAGACAGCTATTTGTTCATCTTTCATTCTTGATCTTTCTTATTGTTTCTACTTTATAGATTCCCGAATCCATGCTGTCCTGTATCAAGGCAATTGCTGATGTCAAAGTAGAAACCTTTAATGGTATCCTATCAGCTGCGATGTATGAAGCAGAAAGTGTAAGTCCACTTTTCCGTCTAATAATGCACAAAACCTGAAACTCGAAACTCTGCCGAGGAAACCTTTGTGCTTGTTCCTTTGTGACACTGTGGGAAACAATGGAATGGGGCAGGGAAGAAGTGCCAATAATTGTTGCTTTTTTATCTGTCAATCCTGTTTTTTCTTTTTTTAGATATTCGACATCAAGACAGTTCAAATGAAAAACCGAACTGACCTTGAACGCTGGCTGAAGGACATTAAGGTATGCAGTGACAAGATGAGTTTCTTGTCCTCCTTCAAATGGCAGTTGATTTAAGCATTTTACTGCATACGGAATGGAATTTAAACAAGAAACGGTTGCGTTTTGAACAGGAACGCAACCACGTGATGGGGGGTTTTGCTACAACCTGGAGCAGTTGTTGTTTGTGATTCATTTTGTGTGGGATGCCTGTGGCATCTCACACTATGGCCGTGTAGTTACTTGCCATGTTCTAAACGAGTAAGGGCATAGGAACGAATCCAAACTTCATTGAAAATCATTGAAATTGAACTAACTCCATTCTCACATGAAAGGGTATCAAAATAAGCAGTTTCAGCAAGTTTTAGTATGTTGGCTGAAAATCCACCAGATAATATGCATTTAAAACTTAAAAAAATCCCATACAAATGTCTCTATTTCGGAAAGTGTGTCCCTCCAAACCATACAGTCTCTAATTTTCACAATTTTCAAACCCATTTTTTTCAGCTCCAATTCAACTGAACAGCATCAAAGTTGGTTAGGTGACCATTTTTCAGATGCTCTTTCATGCAGTGGAAACAATTTTTTCCAATCCTCGTTCCCAGGCCCTTACTCGTTTAGAACATGGTCCATGGAACCGTCGGAAAATCCCTCAAGCTTTGTGACTCTGCTTGGACATTTAAACGAAAGTTACTGGCCATTTTAGTCAAAATTTTTGTTTTAAGTCGGTCTTAAGGTGGGACTTAACCCAAACACCGTTTTTGCATCGCTTGGCATGGATTTGATGTTAATATCTCATTCACGTTTCAAGCAATCCAAAATCCCTATGCTCATCCCACGAAGCTGTATGGTAGGATATTATTTTTGTGATTTTTTTGGTGATTTTTGGGCATATTTGGGAAGAGATAATTTTTCTAGAAGGACTTGTAAATTTAGGGAAATTGGGAACATTGAAGATTTAATGAAGATTTAAAATTGGAATTTAAAGTGGAAAATTAGTAGATGGACACCAAAACAGTTCCCCAGCAACCTTCAGTGCCCTTGTGGGGTGTCAAATGTCTGGTGGTGTTTCAAAACATTTCACTCCAATTCACCTTAAGTCCCACCTTAACCATCAGTACTATCTTTTTGAATTGGCTTTTACTGTTATCTCTTTTTACTTATTTTTGTAATTATTGTAATTTTTTTAGAAAATAGGGAGTGTCAATAAAGCTTGTATTGCATTGTATTGTCATAATAATAATAATAATAATAATAATAATAATAATAATAATAATTTTGACTGCTTTGGTCTAAGTTTTCACTATAGTTAACAGGCTAGGCTCAAGAGCCCTGTCATACTATTTTAACTGTATGTAGCATACAAAATTTTTAATTGCTGCATAATAATAATAATATTAATAATTAACAATTATTCATCGAAGTGTCGGTGAAAGTGGTGGATATTTACCGAGCAGCGAGGTAAATATCCACCACTTTCACCGACACTGAGGTGAATAATTGTTTTAGTATATTCCAAGCTGAATAATTAGAGGACCAAAACTTTACTTTATGTGTGACAATATACTGACAAGCGGTCGTAAATTGTAAAATCTTGTGCGCCAGCCGCTCGGAGGTGAGTAGTACTTGCTAATCACCTCCGAGTTAACCAATCAGAGTGTGAAAAGCACTTTCACTTGTGTGGTATATACTAATAATAATTGTCATCGGGTTATAAATCCGTTAATGCTAACGAGTTGCAAAGTTTGCAATGCATTGTGGACAATGTACCCTTTGGGTACCTATTTTACCCCTTTGACAGGCTTTGTACAGCAGTAAGAATCAGATGACAGCGTGGAGCTGGGCCTTTCATGAACTCACTACTGGTCGACTGAAACGGAAACCTGCGGTTATCAGGTGCTTTATTTTGATTTAAAATGATTGGTCAGTTTCCATACCAACTCACTGGTAGTCTTTACTCTAGAGACAAAGTAAACTTAGGAATATTTCAAGTCAAGTAATTTTTTTGATCCTTCAGATAATTTTTCCGACTTAACACTTCACACACAAGTAATGTTTTTTACTTCAAGATATACTTAAGTTGATTTTCCCACGCAGTTAGTTAAGGTTGACCGACAGGCTTCGCCCACCTCAAAGCAGTTGGCCACTTGAAACTTTATTGAATCGTTTCAACTTTCCGACTGTCATGATATGCAAAATAAAATATCTTGGGATTTTACTTAGGCCTTCACACGCACAATTTTGGTTTAAGTAAACTTAGCAGCTCTTAAGTCTTACTTAACAGCCTAGTGTAAAGACTACCATTGACTCGATAGATCGATAGGTCGTCTATGTGAAACAGCTTGTCAATCAAGGGATCGACTGAGTACTGTACACATGGGTCTACAGTGCGGGTCGGTACAAAACGTGGACCCCCCTTCTGGACCCCCATCTGGACCCCCATCTGGACCCCCTTCTGGACCCCATTCTGGACCCCCTTCTGGACCCCTCGATTTTTCTGTTGAAAAATAATAAAATGATATTTAACAGTCTTCGCTTTGGATTTCAACTTCGGCCGGTTCGTTGATAGTTACAGACAGTATTACAGTAATCGCGAACATTACCACAGCCACTTGCCATTTTCATCCCGAGAAAGACTTGCTTTGAATTTCGCTGAATTTGCGTCGCTGAAGTTTGTTGTTGTTACCAAATACTTTAAAATTTTCTCGCAAAGGTTAGATAAACGTTAAATATGCAAATTACTGTTCAGCTTTCAACTGGCTTTCGGAGAATGTGAATTATTATCGGTGGCAGATTTATGTCACGTGCTAGGCAACCAGAGTGATCATATTTCATTCCATCATCATTCAGCGGGTTTTCAGAGCAAGCTTTCGAACGTATTTCAGGGGCACCCAACGAGCCAAATCAACCAAAAGCTGTAGAAAGGCATTTTTAAGTACCTTATGGTGCTTGAAGTCTGTTAAAGTGATGTTTTCATAAGCTAGAAGAAGATGATCGGTTCGGATTCCCTAGCTGAAATTTTAATTGTCCGAAAATGTTAGGGAACAAATTCTTCCTTTGCGAAAATGCAAGCTGAAATGAACTTTCCACGAACTTCCTAGGGAACTATTTGCTTTCCGAAAATGCTAGCTGACGTTTTTGAATGTCAAAAACAGCAATTACGACCTTTCCGAAAACCTCAGGGGCTATGATTTCCCAAGTGCGAAAATTCTAAAGTATTTGGTAACAACACAAAAGTCAGCAACGCAAATTCAGCGAAATTCAACAACAACAACAAGTTTATTCAGTATTACCATTTTGTACAGGTGTTACCGATTAAAATAACAATAATAAATAGCTAAGTTTAAGGAAATGCAGATATGATGGAACGGAAGAATTAACTTTGTTTCTTTCGTCTTTCAAATGCTTGAAAGATGAAATTAGCAGCTAGCCTGCTGATATGTGAATCAGTATTGTTAAAAAGAAAACAGACTTTATCATGGATATTGTAATGTCTAAATAAATATATTTCGGTCGTTGATTTTAATAAAAAGAGTCTTTCTCAAATCATTGTATTGATCATAGTGAAATAATATGTGCAGTTCATTTTCAACCGAATTTTGGTTGCAATGATCACATTCTCGGGATGAAAATGGCAACTGGCTGTGGTAATGTTCGCGATTACTGTAATACTGTCTGTAACTATCAACGAACCGGCCGAAGTTGAAATCCAAAGCGAAGACTGTTAAATATGATTTTATTATTTTTCAACAGAAAAATCGAGGGGTCCAGAAGGGGGTCCAGAAGGGGTCCAGATGGGGGTCCAGAAGGGGGGTCCACGTTTTGTACCGACCCCTACAGTGCAGTCCAAAGGACTCGATGATCCAATGACAAAGTGTTCTATCCGTGGAGCATACTTCATCGAAAATCTTGCGTCACCTTTCGATACGAAAATAACATCGTGAAAGGCTTTAAAAAAACCGGAAGAATCCGTTCGCTTACCAGTCACCAACTGTATCTCGAATTGTACTCCATGGAATATCCCACCAGTCACGTGTCTTTTCTTAGAATACATACGATCCTTTTAAAGAAGTGCGATATTCCGTGGTATACCCAGAGAAAGCTTTGCATAACTTTTTTACCATGCCATGGAAGATACACAGACCCGTACAATAAAGGCAACATAATCCCAGTGCAGGATGGGAATGTTGGGTAATATACCATATCTTTCCTGTAAACTGATTGGTTGTGTCAGGAGTCCATAACTCCCATACTAAGCCTATGTGACATCTTTACAGACCGATCTATTTTTAGACTATGTTTTACCGCGAAAAGGGCAACGAGGACGGCAATGGCCAAGAGAGCGCCACAAAGCAATAGTTTTAATGAGCGGAACACAAAGGCTCTGCACGTGCAGATTCTTGTGGCACGTGCAGCGACTTGTGATTGGTCATCAGGGCCCCTGCGGGAACCTAATGTTGGCGGGAAATTCAAACTAAAAATAAATTGGTCTGTGAAAACGCCGTGACAAGAATATAGGGCAGTTATACGCTCCTAGTGATGGGCTCCTGGTTGTGTTTAATATGGCATGGTATAAAAACAACATACTTACACAGATACGCTTCTGACTTACACTATTTGTGGCTCAGTTTTCGATGGAGATCTCTGGGATCATGTGTACAATCAGTGGACTCGGTAGATATCTAGTTCGAAGTCTTGCGTGTTGGTGAAGCTTTTGCAGGATAATTTATAGAAAACAGTCTCATGTCCAACGCCCATTGTTTTGCTTCACAGGCAGCTGAAGAACAGCTATGCTCTGTCAGTGGGGACCATTCCGCACTACCAGCTACTCAAAATGCACGCTGCAAGTTCTGCAACCAACACTGCCAGCCCTAAACCTGTTCAAGCGACTGCAACAGCTAAGCAAACTGTCAGCACGTCAACAGCAACCAACCCACCCAGTTCTGTCAATATGGCTGCGTCCACAACGAGTAACACTTCCACTAACAAACCTACTCAAGCCACTGGGGCACCAAACCAATGTGTGAACTTAGCCACGTCCACACCAACCAGCAGCACTGTTAAACCCGCTCAGGGGATGGCAGCACCGAAACAAAGTATGAACTTAGCCACGTCCACACCAACTAGCACCACCGTTAAACCTTCTCAGGGGATGGCTACGCCGAAACAAGGTCTCAGTGTGGCTGCCCCCACATCAAATAACACCACGAGTCCTAAACCTGCTGAAGTAACTGCACTGAAAGATGCCATCAGCATGGCCGCGTCCACACCAGGTACCACCGCTGCAAAACAAGGGGTGACAGCAAAAGGTAATGCCAGTATGGCCGTATCTACACCATCTAACACCACCACTGTTCAACCTGCTCAAGGAACGGCAGCAACAAAGCAAGGTGGCAACATGGCTGTGTCCACACCAAATGGAACGTCCATTGCTACCACAGTTCAAGCGAAGCCTAGTACTTCCCAGGCTTTAAGAGTTGTTTTCACGCCAAACCAACCAGTAGCTAACACTTCGGGGATCAGGACCCAGATGCCAATTATTCCGTTACAACTGCCAAATCACAGCGCACTTAATCAGAAATTAATGCAAGCCGTTGCAGGTGGTAATAGAGTCAGTCTTCCAGGCAATATGATGATCAGAATGCCATCAGGTGTTGCTACACCCACTGTGAGCGGGTTTGTTACAATAGCGCCTGTATCTACCACAGCATCAACAGTGAATACAGCAACAACCACGACTGCTGTTTCTACTTCAGCAACAGTAGTCAGCTCGGCGAAATCAACTGGTCCACGCCCGTAATGGTGTAGGGCTGTCGCAGACCAAAAAAACCATTTGTCTGCGCACTAATTCTCGGTTCATTAAAACAAGCCTGCAGTTTGCACCTTTTGGTCAGTTCAGTTGCTAAGTAACACGTGCTTAACTCACGTTGAATAGCAAATTCAAATGAAACTGCAATAGAAGAAAACGGAGCGAAAGAGAACTTTAAGGAAATTATATTGGTATTTTATTTTGTACATTATGAGTCTACTGCAGTTATGAAAGTTACGTTATAGAAATTTTTTCAGGTTTTCAAGAAGTATATAATGTTTATGAACAGAGTTGACAATTAATTTGAAATTATTTTTCAAGACGTTTAAGGTTTTAAGACAGTGGTGATAAATTGTTTAGTTCATTCCCATAGAGAAAGGAAGTTACAAGTGGGTTATCTCTCTGGTCAGAACAAATTCAGTTGAAGCTGGGAGAGCTAAAATGTATTCTCAAAGATTCTGTAATTTTAAGTTTGAATTTCATCATTTTTATAACCCGAAATGGGTAATATTTCAATAGATTTTGAGTTAAAAATAGGGAAAAGATCGTCATTTACGAACGATTTTAAGTTAAAAGATTATTTCTGGCTCGGAGAATATTAGTTTTCAATCTACGAGATATTTTCTTTGAAATAGAGATTAGTGAACAAAAGGTACAGTACTGATTAAACATTACAAACACGTTACAGTTCTATTAAACAAGGATAGTTAATTCACCTCTGATAGTTCTTTATGTTTGGTCATGGATAGTAGTTCTCTATTATCCACCGTTTCGTTAAAGAATTAAACTTGGCTTCATGTTTCAAATTAGTCTCCACGGTTTGATTATTATCATCGTCATACCCAGCCATCTTCTTAAAGTCTATAGGTGGTTTGCAGCCAATCTCTAGAGAACGAACAAATGCTGATGGACGAACGAAAGGAGCTAATGAGAGATGCATTGTTTACGTCCACCAGCATGGCGGCGATGACGTAACGTGCAAACCACCTATAATCGAGGAAAGCTAGGGAACAAATGTGCCTCTTTCCCGTGTTTTGTTAGTTTTTGTTCGTTTTGCCTTGATCTGAAACCTTCCCATGTTCCCTTGCGGGCGAAACGTACGGCTACTTCCTTTTCTCCTTTGCGATTCTTAACCGGACCAACGAAAGTAAAGGACCGCCGAATGGGCTGGTCCCCTCATCACAGTCAACGAGCGCTGTACCGACAAAGGCTCGATAATAAAACGTTTTTCCTGCTCAATCTTGCGGAATCTCTCTCTCCCGATTTTAGCTAACTCGGCCTACGACCTCGATGGCTAAGTTAGTACCAGGCAATATTCCGCGCGATTACGCAGAATAATTTGTTAAATATCAGCGATGTTACTGGTGTAAGGAACCAGTCTAATGATTTTTGCATAGTTCATTTCAAACTAGTTCTTCGAGATTCTAAAACTCGGGAAGTGTGAAGTATTGAAAATCTGGGTTCCCCGACGCGGGCCTTGCATACTAGCAGACGACATTCCCAATACTTTATTTTATTGTCTGTAACAAAACCAACTAAATTAGCTTATCTGTCCATTTTAGACTTAACTCAGAGCTTCCATAGTCTTTCGTTCATCTGTGTCAAGATACCAACTGATTTTATTCCACACTGCGATGACCGCAGTAGACCAAGTGCCACCCCATTTAACGAGATTGGGGTAGAAGAAAGAGTGGGATTAAGCCCCGTTCAAACGGTAATGATAGTTGATGATAGTCGATGATAGTTAACAATTATTCACCGAAGTGGAGGTGAATAGTGGTGGATATTTACCTCGCCGCTTCGCGGCTCGGTAAATATCCACCACTTTCACCGACACTGTGAATAATTGTTTTAGTATATACCACACAAGATGAATAATTAGCGGACCAAAACATTACTTTATGTGTGACAATATACCGACAAGCGGTCGGAAATTGCAAAATTTCGCGCGCCGGCTGCTCGGAGGTGAATAGTACTTGCTATTCACCTCCGAGTTAACCAATCAGAGCGCGCGAAAGGCACTATTCACTTGTGTGGTATATACTAATTTTAACTATCACGCTCGTTTGAACACGAACTATCATGCACTATCACCGACTATCATCAACTATCGTGCAGTTTGGACATGTTCAAATTCGACATGATAGTTGATGATAGTTTTTGCCGTTTGAACGCAGACATGATAGTCAGTGATAGTGAATGATAGTTGAAACCATCATCAACTATCATGACCGTTTGGACTGGGCTTTACTGCAAAATGGAGCCATTTATATGAAGACTGGGAGCGAAAAAAGGCAAAAACGGCTGTTAGTACATTGTAGTCCAGCTTCCTTTATGACAATGTTGATTTACAATATCAAACACGCAGAGACAACAGTGACGAAGAAAAGGATTCCAAAGGTGGAAGACAAAACTCCCAATACCCACGCCTCCAACGGAACAAGAAACTTTTCACATTGACAGAAGACCATAGATAACTGTGTAAACTTCACCTAAAGAGGACAAATTTTGATTGCGGCGTTCTTTTTACTTTCATTTTGTTACCAACGTAGACCATCCTAGGTATTGCGTCACTCAAACCTTTTCTTCAAAGTATAGCTCGTGGTTGTAGATGACGCGATGCAAATCAGAGTGACATTGTCCCGGCAACTCGAGCTGCAGTGTCGCACGATACAAGTCACGCGTGACAAAGTCCAACGTTGTGGGGAAAACGCCTTGTAACGCAACGATAACGATGCAACAAATCGCAAGCAGCAAGGGAGTACTTAAATTTCCCAGAGGGTCATATCATCCCGGAAGTCCAACCATCTTGTGTGGGTTTAAGTTGATGGAGCCTTCGATGTTCCATGGGTTGCTGACAGTGTGGTCCGTTTCCTGGGCAAATCCTTTTTCAATCATTACTTTATTTATGTGAGTCTCCTCGTCGCCTTCTGTGTCCCACAGATCGATGTAAATCGTCTGATTCCACGCCCTTTAAGAATAACGAAAGCGTATGAACTTATACATAGAACCAATTGGCCGGATATTTAGGCCTCCTCAAAGGCCACAATATTGTACGAGACAATCATAGAAAATGTTCACAATTGGACATTAGAACAATAGGGTGCTCTCAGAGACTCGGGAGGTCACCCCAATAACATTTGCTCAAATCCGTTAGCCCCCGCCGCCTCAACTTCTTGGTCTAAACGACAACAAATCTTTACCCAACTCCAGACGGCTCGATAATAAAACGTTTTTCCTGCTCGCTCTTGCGGAATCTCTCTCTCCCGATTTTAGGCTACTCGGCCTAAACGACCTCTCGATGGCTAAAGTAACCAGGCAATATTCCGCGCGATTACGCAGAATAATTTGTTAAATATCAGCGATGTTACTGGTGTAAGGAACCAGTCTAATGATTTTTGCATAGTTCATTTCAAACTAGTTCTTCGAGATTCTAAAACTCGGGAAGTGTGAAGTATTGAAAATCTGGGTTCCCCGACGCGGGCCTTGCATACTAGCAGACGACATTCCCAATACTTTATTTTATTGTCTGTAACAAAACCAACTAAATTAGCTTATCTGTCCATTTTAGACTTAACTCAGAGCTTCCATAGTCTTTCGTTCATCTGTGTCAAGATACCAACTGATTTTATTCCACACTGCGATGACCGCAGTAGACCAAGTGCCACCCATTTAACGAGATTGGGGTAGAAGAAAGAGTGGGATTAAGCCCCGTTCAAACGGTAATGATAGTTGATGATAGTCGATGATAGTTAACAATTATTCACCGAAGTGGAGGTGAATAGTGGTGGATATTTACCTCGCCGCTTCGCGGCTCGGTAAATATCCACCACTTTCACCGACACTGTGAATAATTGTTTTAGTATATACCACACAAGATGAATAATTAGCGGACCAAAACATTACTTTATGTGTGACAATATACCGACAAGCGGTCGGAAATTGCAAAATTTCGCGCGCCGGCTGCTCGGAGGTGAATAGTACTTGCTATTCACCTCCGAGTTAACCAATCAGAGCGCGCGAAAGGCACTATTCACTTGTGTGGTATATACTAATTTTAACTATCACGCTCGTTTGAACACGAACTATCATGCACTATCACCGACTATCATCAACTATCGTGCAGTTTGGACATGTTCAAATTCGACATGATAGTTGATGATAGTTTTTGCCGTTTGAACGCAGACATGATAGTCAGTGATAGTGAATGATAGTTGAAACCATCATCAACTATCATGACCGTTTGGACTGGGCTTTACTGCAAAATGGAGCCATTTATATGAAGACTGGGAGCGAAAAAAGGCAAAAACGGCTGTTAGTACATTGTAGTCCAGCTTCCTTTATGACAATGTTGATTTACAATATCAAACACGCAGAGACAACAGTGACGAAGAAAAGGATTCCAAAGGTGGAAGACAAAACTCCCAATACCCACGCCTCCAACGGAACAAGAAACTTTTCACATTGACAGAAGACCATAGATAACTGTGTAAACTTCACCTAAAGAGGACAAATTTTGATTGCGGCGTTCTTTTTACTTTCATTTTGTTACCAACGTAGACCATCCTAGGTATTGCGTCACTCAAACCTTTTCTTCAAAGTATAGCTCGTGGTTGTAGATGACGCGATGCAAATCAGAGTGACATTGTCCCGGCAACTCGAGCTGCAGTGTCGCACGATACAAGTCACGCGTGACAAAGTCCAACGTTGTGGGGAAAACGCCTTGTAACGCAACGATAACGATGCAACAAATCGCAAGCAGCAAGGGAGTACTTAAATTTCCCAGAGGGTCATATCATCCCGGAAGTCCAACCATCTTGTGTGGGTTTAAGTTGATGGAGCCTTCGATGTTCCATGGGTTGCTGACAGTGTGGTCCGTTTCCTGGGCAAATCCTTTTTCAATCATTACTTTATTTATGTGAGTCTCCTCGTCGCCTTCTGTGTCCCACAGATCGATGTAAATCGTCTGATTCCACGCCCTTTAAGAATAACGAAAGCGTATGAACTTATACATAGAACCAATTGGCCGGATATTTAGGCCTCCTCAAAGGCCACAATATTGTACGAGACAATCATAGAAAATGTTCACAATTGGACATTAGAACAATAGGGTGCTCTCAGAGACTCGGGAGGTCACCCCAATAACATTTGCTCAAATCCGTTAGCCCCCGCCGCCTCAACTTCTTGGTCTAAACGACAACAAATCTTTACCCAACTCCAGACAATTAGGCAAAAGATACCACATGTTAGAAAAATAAAGACGATTGGACCTTGCGCACACCAATGTGGCTTACGTTAAAGGGAGCATGCTCCTAACTCACCCCTCCCTGCTGGGGAACTTACTTCGAAAGAATGTGCGCGATAAGAATCTTGTCCTCTGTGAGAGATTTGAACATTTCCCTGTAAAGCAAATATCAAATAACGTAAGTGACATCTCTGAGAAAGTTCTCCAGCACATAAGCTAGTGAAAATGCGGGCGATCAGGGTGAGATACCTTAGTCTATCTACAGTACGCACGATAGAAGAAGCTCCGCATTTTTGTGTCACTTATCTTTCTTTCTATTCGTTGAGTCTATGCCATAGGGTCATTCCTAGTTAATATTTAATTTCTCCTCAAATGTCAAACATACAAATTTGTAGAAATATTCACTTACATGGCGTGTTCAGACCACTCGATTTTCCTGCCATTTACGTGTGAGTCACGCGTGGGTTCCACGTTCCCTAGAAAACACTCGAGCGCTTGGAATGGAAGATGCAGGAAATGAGGGAGCATGCGCTTAACATTATTTTCACGCGTCCACTCAGAGTTGCCATAATCCACGAAAAACACCTGGAAAGAAACGGAATTGTCAAGAATATGGTGTGCAGGTACGACGCAAGCACAAATATAGACACAGGCGTAAGTTACTGAAAATGGAATTGTAATTTTGTTTCCTTTCTTATTCGAATTTTCTTTCATTTTATGTTGTTCATAACATTGTAAAGTGCCATGAGCTATTGTTAATGAGCGCTATAGAAATAAACATATTGTTATCGTTATTATAAGGATAGGTATATAGAGCGTTTTGCCAGCCATGTTGGTCTACTGAAAAAAAGAAAGTATTTGCATAAAAATAGAGTTCAATTCCCAGAGGTTTAGTTTGGGACACCAACATGGCCGTCGCGACGTCATGTGAAAACACTCTTTAGGCATAAACATACGCAAGGGCATAGACATAGGCATAAGCACATAAGCATAAGCATGGGCATATGTATAGGCATATAAGCATGGGCATGTGCATATGTATAGGCATATAAGCATGGGCATGTGCATATGTATAGGCATATAAGCATGGGCATGTGCATATGTATAGGCATATAAGCATGGGCATGTGCATAGGTATATAAGCATAAGCTTAAGCCTAGGCATAACCATATAAGCATATGCATATATAAGCATAGGAATTGGCATAAGCATTGGAATATGCAAAGGTAAAAGTATTGGATAAGCATAGGCATTGGCATAGGTACCAGCATAGGCATAGGCATGGCTATAAACAGAGGCATAAATGAAAGCATAGAAAAAACATAGGCATAAGCACTGAAGGTCAAAGACATAGGCACAGATATAGGTATAAACATTGGCATAGGCATCGGCACCAGCATATGCATATATAAGCATAGGCACAGGCATAGGCATTGGAATATGCAAAGGCAATAGCATAGGCAATGGCACCAGTATATGTAAAAATAAGCATAGACACAGGCATAAGTATTGGATACGCATAGGCATCGGTAGACATAGGCACCAGTACATGCATAAGCATTGAAATATGCAAAGGCATATATAAGCATAGGCATTGGGATAAATATTGGAACATGCAAAGGCATAAGTATTGGATACGCATAGGCATCGGTATTGGCATAAGCACCAGTATATGCATAAGCATTGGAATATGCAAAGGTGTATATAAGCATATATATAAGAATGGGTATAGATGTAAGCATGGACATAGGCATAGGCACAGGTAAAGGTATAGGTATAAGCATATGCAAAGTCAACAACAACAACAACAACGCTTTATTTGCATGACCGTAAACAGTATTGCCAAAGCAAATCAAGAAGCTAAGAGAACAAGAATCGAACTAGTGCAATAACAGTTTGTTTCGTAGATCAAAACATGAGGAAATATACTTTACAAACTGCATGTTAATAAAATTTTCAATACAGTTCATTAATTCAACAATTAAATCATTAAATAGTAACTGTTTTAATATTCGGGATTCTATTAACTATTTTTTTCATAAAAGGTATTTCTAATTAATGAATACTTGGGATAACGAAAGGTATAGTTATAGGCATTTGTTTGGCCTTAGGAATAGCTAGGTAAAATCTCTCGAGAAGAAAAGGTCCCAGAAAGTTCTCTACACATTTCATGTCTCCATTCCGTTGTAAATGGACGCGCGCACTACTGGGAATAACGGACAAACCGTTTGCGGGTAATGCTCTTCGATGCTTTGTAGCAGCGGCCCAACGAGTGCACAGGGTTACGAGCAGAACACCTGCATGTAAGGTGAAATCGCAATATTGGTAAATTTGAAAGGCGGCAGGTGGGAGATTCAGCAGCTCAGGTTTGATAAACAAAAGTATGTGTTGCGTTGAGGTTATAACAAGTCAACAGTGCACCGTGAAAGGAAAAAAGTAAAACGAACAAAGGGTTAGGGATACTTGCCGAGAGTCGGCAAGACCGAAAGTCGCCGAGTTACCGACAGTTATCGAAAGTTGCCGGGAGTCGATCTGTTTGGAAATGAAAGTTTAAGTGAGCCCTTTCGCTTTTACCCTCTCTTCCCCAAGAGTAAGCAGCACTTACTTTCTCCTTACAAAATTACTACTACATGAATCACACAGGTCAAAATAAGTAAAACAAATAATCATCAAAGATCAAATGTCTTGATATTTAAATAATGAGGAGAATATGTATGTTGATAGCTTAATGGATCAGGAGTAGCAATTTACTGACTGATTTCGCTGCAAAGGAATCAAAAACAGTTTAACGTCTCCTCGACGCTTGCACTGCATGTTAACTCTCATCTGCGGCAATTTCCGTCCTAAGAAATTCTTGTTTTCTTTTGTTTTGGTTTTACTTCACTACTACTGGTTGGCAAAACTTGCGCCAGTTTATAAGACAATGAGAAGCAAAACCAAAACCTGTACAACCTCTACAACCTTGCGCCGGTTATATGCAATTGCTTTGAATTCTGATTGGTTTATTACTCTATATGCGTCTGTTGTGATTGGCTAGAGAAATGGGCCCTTTGCAGCTAGTCAGTCACGTGGAGAGCAAGCAACGCACTGGGACCTGACAAACAAAGAGCTTACATCATTTAAAATTGGTAATTTTCTTTGTTTGTCTTGTCCCAATGCGTTGCTTGCTCTCCAGCATGGCGTTTTTGTACCACGTGACTGACCAGCTGCAAAGGGCCCATTGCTTTGGTTTTGGTTTTGCGACACCCAATCGTAAATCGTTCTGTCGGCGCAATTGTATTCGAAATTTCGTATTCAACAGTTTGAGAACGATTTATGGTTTGGTTTCTTTCGGGCACGTTGGATTACAGGGATAAGGTTTATCGATTCTAAATCTCTTCAGTGTATCTCCACGATACCATTCAGTAAATGCCTGGTCCATTGTTACGTTATCTACTCGAATTTCAGTCCACAAATCATTCACAACACTCTGTGAATGAACGAAACAAGAGTCTGCGAACACCCCAGTTCTGTTTGAGTTTAGGACTGCGTGCAGTCCACGTAAAGTTTTCTCCCGAAACTTCATGATGCAAGATCTCTCCGCAGAATTGCAAGTCTCGAGATTAAAAACGCAGGGAACATTGGACAAGTATGCGATCTGCCATGAATCGTACAAAGCGTTGACTAAATAGGTCTGTGACGTAACATAAGGTAGGGAGTACTGGGGGAAGAAGCAAAGCCACTCTTGGTCAGGCTTTTGCGCGCGTAAACACGCGCGATTAAGATGCTTGAATGAATTGTGTAATGAGCACACACTTGACGAAAGACAGATTGGATTATCGAGCTGCCATTCAACGAAGGTTGATCTACGAAGAAGCCCGCGTCTGAAAGTACGCGTAAAGACGCATTTGACACGCGCTGAAAACGCGTACTAATGTAATCGGCGTGTATGATCGCAGTGAGAGCACCAGCCGATCGGCCACTTAGTATGATTTCGGAAGCTTGGTCGATACCTCTTCGGATCAACTCGTCTACGACAGTGTCAAGTATGCGTTGACCTCGAAAATAAAGACGTTTGTTGTTAACTTTAAGCGGCTCGGTACGATCTCCCGTAAAGGAGGCACCATCACAGTAAGGAACGAAGACCGAAGTCCAGTTGTAGAAATAGGGATTGTAACGAGCTTGATTCGACAACAGACCTTCAAGTCGGAGAAAACGAGCGAAACATTTTGACGAGCCTAGCTTCGTGTTAGAGCGTTTATAACAGGCATCAAGATCATGACACCATGCACCCCCCTCAAAAAATATGATCCATTTGGATTTCCCACGGCCACTTCCATTACGAACGTAAATTCCAGGGGGGGAACCGTCCAGGCAAACTGCCCCATCGGCGGGAGCAGATGTCAACAAGTGTAGCTTATGAAGTCCTTCGACTGTTTCGACATCGTCATTATAATGCTTCGATGATTCTGAAGATGTGTTTTTAAGATGTCTTTCTTGTGTTGTCAAAATATCCTCGTTGCCGCTAACTCGGATTCTGTTGACTTGTGATCCCACTTTACCACTGAGTTCATCGCCAGGTAGCCCCTCGAGGATGTTGTTACAAGAATCGGTTGAGGAGTCTCCGAAGTCCCAAGCAGCGAAACGTCGGAAATCCCAAGCAGACGGAGAAGATTTGCCATTGGAAAATGCTTTACAAGCGAAGATGTTAAATATCAACACGACAAAGAAATGAAAACAACACATCACCGAGACAAGGAATCGAACGGTGCGAGAAAGAAGATAGACACAATTAAACGCCACCTGCAGAAAACAGGTCAAGCGATAAATTATTGTTTGTGAAACTATCAAAAGAATCAACAGGTGTTCAAGTATTTGAACAAGTACAAGCTATCTTATAGGGGGAAAAGCTGCCGCGTTCATTCTTAAACCTCCCCTTTCGGCTGTGTCATGTTGTCATAAGGCAAGAAGAGTACAAATAAAGATTATTGTTGTTTGTTTTAAAAATTAGCCAAATCAGTCGGGCACATTTACAACTGTGGGCGCATGTCACAAAGAGATTCACCCGGAGTTCTCACAAGAGAGCTACGCCATCTCAATCAGTCAAGCACCCGTGTGAAAAACTAACCAATCAGAAAATAGAATGACAGTGTTCACGCGTTTTCCCGCGCTTTGCAGGCACTGGTTACATGTTTTCCCGCGCTAAGCACCGGCGGCACCTATTCCAGCTGTTGGCACCGCGCTTGACACTCGCTATGTATTTTCCCGCGTTTAGCATCCCCATTGGCAATGGTTTTTCACTGACACAAAGACAACAAGATAAAAGATAGAGAAGCAAATTAAAAAAGCCGACAACAATAACAGCGGGATTGATAGAGGGTAACCTCACCTGCAACTCATCCTCACGCACGCTGGTGATTCGCGCTCTGTACCATTTGTTGTCTTTTGAGTACTTAGCAACGCATAGCTCACCAGCTGCTGGCAAAATGCGCCTTGGATCTTGACAAATATTACGAGAATAAAATTTCCTGTAAAAAGGAGAAAAGAAACATTAAGGAAACACCATAGAGTAAGCTAAGGTGGTGCTTTCTAAATGCCGATTTTAAAACAACAGCATTAACAAAATCATAATTATTATCATTATCATCGTCGTCGTTGTGCTTGTTGTTGTCTTAATACCAACACGAAGTCCTACCAATTAATCGAATCTGCTATAGAAAAAGTTGTAATCGAAAGTGTCGATAAATAAGATCATTTCGTAAAGCAGCATTCTCTTTATAAGCTAATTATCATCATCATCATCATCATTATAAATCCACGATTTGTTAATATCAAAGAGTCCAATCAAATCCAACCGTACTATTGCAACGCATGTAATGCAAACCGTTTTTTTTTTTGGGGGGGGGTGGGGGGGGGGGGGGGGGGGATATGAGTTGATGTAAGAATGTAGCTGCAAAGATCAACAAACCTTTCGCTAGAAAACAGGTTTGAAGTCAAGCCCTACCCTATTTTGCTCATAAGAGAGTCCAGATCATCTTCTTCCTTTTCATCATCAGAACCTGAATCAAGTCTGCGACGCATCCTCGCTAAGAACACCAAGGAAGCAACAGAAATCAGGTTTACGTTTCATTAACATTGGGAGTTTCCTTTCTTAGCTTAACTCTTAAAGTTACCCTAGAGGTGTTAATGTTGGCAACCAATACGTCTTACAGTCATCAATTGTTTTTTGGCATGTTAATTGTTCGCGAAAACATATTGAGGGTCTGGATGAGGGTTAGTCGAGTATTACTGCTGCTTGAGAAATAACGTGCTTTTTACCGATAATGGTAAAAGGTAAAGAAACTTTATTTATACACGGTTAAGATTTAAAGCTGTTGTGCGGCCGTGTGGGAGAAAATGTAGGTTTTTGAGGAGAGGGGAAAACCGGGGTGTACCCGGAGAAAAACCTCTCGGAGCAGAGTAGAGAATCAACAAATTCAGCCCACTTATGACGCCGAGTCCGGGAATTAATCGAACCTTGTACACATTGGTGGTAGGCGAGCGCTCTCACAACTGTGCCAGCCCTGCTCCCCGATTTCAGAGAACAAACTCAAAATGACACGCAGGTAAGAACAAAATAGCTTTCAATACAAACGTTTACATTGGAGGTTACTTCATTCTTAGCAACACATTGTTTCTTTCCTCCTCGCGTGTCTCCACTCTCTCGCGCGTGACTCTGACTCCAGCGCCAATTTTCACCAGCGCATGCTACGCAGGGTAGAAGGCTTGTGACAGGCTACCGCTGGCACCTCCTTTAATCTGTAGGCCATAGACCTTTTTCATAATGGCGGACGATTTTAATTATTCTTTTGTATATGTGTTAATTAGCCCTACTAACCTCACTTTAATGTAAAAATTCTATTGAATTTTGCACATGCTGACGAGGCTAGTAGGGCTCATTATCATAAGTATAAAAGAATAATTTGTCGGGCGCCATTATGAAAAGGGTCTATAACTTACCTGCCATTATACGCTTCTCTATTGGTTCAGTGCCATAGGGGAACTGTACCCAGAAATGTCCCGGATTGAAAACTGCCGTGACACGAACTGCGACCCAAGTACCGATATCCGGCAGCGTGACAGATGAGTCCATGTTGTCACAAAACACCTCCACTAATTCATGCACTTCTTCGCCTGTAAAAAGATGAAAGAAAATCTCAACAGTCATTGTCACAATGAGGCCCATCCACACTATAAATGTGAAAATGAGCTACGCTTATTATAGGTCATGAAGCTGAAATCGTTTTCTAACCTCTCTTCAAGTGAAGATTTGGACACTGATCGCCTCGCCAACATCCTGACCGCGTTTGAAAAAACCGACATACTCTTCTGCTCAAGTCCTCTGAGGTGAAAACACAAGTGAACAGATAAGGAGGGTGCATTCTATTATTACTGCGCAGAAATTCTGAGTCTCGGGATTGCCCGAGATACTCGGGTTTTCTTAGGGACAGTGGTTGCAAGTACGACAGAAACCTTATCAAGTTTATAACTATTTGGGGGAAACACAGAACTCAAAACCTTGTAACGCGCACGCTTACTCAACCCCTCCCCCTTGTAGTTTAATTGCACACAGTAAATGTAGCTCCATGTTGCCAACTATAAATGCAATACGTACGGTATCCTTGAAAAGCTATGTCCATATCATCCGGGTTTACAGCGTAAGTGTTCTTTGTTGAAAGAAAGTCCTCCTTCATCGGATCCCAGCTCCCCAGCGGACTAGTTGGACTTGTGGGACTGGTAACTGAATGAAAGTTCGTCGGATCCTCTGAGACTAAGCCTGTGAAATATTTCATGAGGTTAAACAAGAATTGACAAGAAGAATGACGACGCATCTAACTTAAAGAACTGAAAGGATACAGCTCATTTTCAAGCAAATTCAAAGACTAGCGTAGTTTTCAGTCTCAACTACAATTATTTGAGGCACATTTTCTGATGACCCGTTAAAGAAAACGATAGTGAAACAATTCAAATGTCACAGTATGGCGAAACTTTCGTCACTATAACGTTTTCAGTTTGAAAGGCAAGTGACACAGGAAAACAAGTCAAGTGGCGCCATCTGTCACTAAGGCCCCGTCCACCCGTATCCGGGTATTTTTGAATCCACATCTTCTTTCCGGAGTCGCCTTCCGTCCGCCCATATCCCACGAATGGGCGCAACATTTTAAATCACCCGCTCTCCAGATAAGAGTGGTCAGTTTTGAATACACAAAGAATATGGAATCGTGCGGACGGTCGAATCCGGATATTTTCAAATCCGCCAACTCGCACGCCTAATGGCGAATGCTCTGTTGACAATAGTCACAGAGGAGTCCTGCATACTAGAACGAATACGGATACCTGTGGACTGACAAATTGATTTAAACAGGTTACGTGTCCACGTAAACACTTTTGAATCCGAAGAGATAAAGTTGCGGATTTAAAAATATCCAGATGCGAGTGGACGCGGGCCAAAGGCTGTCCTAAGTGAAACCTAAGACAGTACTTAAAAGTCCTTGGTTATCTAGGGTACTCTCCACTGACTGGCAGAACTGGCCAGCCGAGCCCATCATTACACAAATGCCTCTAGTTTTCTCCCGGCTAAAAACAGAGATGGTAGTGTGAATACCTTGTTGCTCCATACTTGAGGCAGTGTTCTGTAAATCTTCAACAGAGAGCTTAACTGTCATTGTCTCGGTGTTAACTACAATAAAGAGACAAAGGTCTTAGTTCCTGTATATCTGTGGACCGCGCCTTGAATATAGCGTCCAGCAGGAATGCCTCCCATTCAATTCAAGATTAAGCGAAAATTTTCTTAAAAACAGGGGGTGCCCATAAGGCACTCGGACATCTTTCTAAGACCTTGCTATCCAAGGACAGATATGATGTGATATCTACAGCTTAATCAAACAAGGATGGCACAGTCAGTTGTAATACGTTACAGCCCTCCAAAACAACCAACAGTAACAAACGACCCATCCACCAACAAACAAACTGAAAAAAAAAAAGCAAACGAACCAAGGCACATCAAAATAATAAGTTCAAAAACCAAGGAAATGGCGATTATGGTGTTCTGCTTGTCTTTCTTGTTGGTTTATTGTCAAATTTCACTTTTTTTCGAAATCGTTTCCAATTTGCATGCCAACGGTACTCGAACATGGAAACCACCCAAATCCAAAAACGTCTATATGCATTACTTTCACGGTATTGGCAATTATTCAATCAAGTCCAATGCCTTCCGCCTTTAAGCAAGCCTAGACACAACCTAATTGTGCAGGTTTTCACCTGTTTGTTCTACGAGATTTTCTACGAAGACAGCAATCCCTGTGTCCACAAGAACTTGATTAACAAATATGTCTTCTTCACCAGTTGTATCGTACAAATTGAGGTTTAACACTGGCTTCTTGTAGGTTATGTCAACCTGTAGAGAAGAGAAGAACAAAATGCATACGAACGTGATATCAGCGGAGGATGGTAAAGTCTACGTGCTAGGGTGACACTTTTTCTCAAGTCGCAATGTGTACCTAATCAAACAAAAGCGAAGAAGCAGTACTTTCCTGTGGTGCTGTTTATTATGCTGTACAAGGTGGTTCCCACTTTTGAGTCTGTGGATGAAATCCTAAACTGTGACCATTCAAATAAAAGCTACTGAGCAGTACTTTCCTGTGGTGCTGTTTATTATGCTGTACAAGGTGGTTCTCACTTTTGAGTCTGTGGATGAAATCCTAAAGTGTGGCCATTTAAATGAAAGCTACTGACCAGTACTTTCCTGTAGTGCTGTTTATTATGCTGTACAAGGTGGTTCTAACTTTTGAGTCTGTGGATGAAATCCTAAACTGCGACCATTCAAATAAAAGCTACTGAGCAGTACTTTCCTGTAGTGCTGTTTATTATGCTGTACAAGGTGGTTCTCACTTTTGAGTCTGTGGATGAAATCCTAAACTGCGACCATTCAAATAAAAGCTACTGAGCAGTACTTTCCTGTGGTGCTGTTTATTATGCTGTACAAGGTGGTTCTCACTTTTGAGTCTGTGGATGAAATCCTAAACTGTGATCATTCAAATAAAAGCTACTGAGCAGTACTTTCCTGTAGTGCTGTTTATTATGCTGTACAAGGTGGTTCTCACTTTTGAGTCTGTGGATGAAATCCTAAACTGTGATCATTCAAATGAAAACTACTGACCGTTGCTCCCCCAGCTGTAGGGTGGAACAACTGCTGATACACCCAAGGGTCCCAGGGGACCATGTAACCAACCAACTTCCGGTTGTCATCTGTCAGACCGCTGAGCAGCTCAGCTGAACCACTGGCCCATTGATCGTCGCTCTTGACTTCAGGCGGAGCACTGGGAAGCGGAAATGACTTATCTGGACTGACGTCGGGACTGGGTAGCAAATACTTTTCCTGTTGCAGAAAATTCACATATTAAGGAGCTACATCACTGTCTTTGGATTTTGAAAAGTTTAGCCTCAATTTTTCAAAAAGGTGATTTGTAATCCGTTTCAATCTTCTCCACCCTTCACCACCCTCGCCATATTTACATGTATTCGTGTCTCTTTGGTGCTTATCTTCCATGACAATTTGTTATTTCACTGTTTCCTATTATTTAAATTCATTTTTTTATGTTTCTAATAATGAATTAAAATGTCGTGACCGAGCTTAAGAGCACATTCAAAAGCCAGGATTGTTTTGGCCGAAAATACTCAGCCCAAATGAGCTTTTGCAAGCTAAATACTAAATCTACAACAAACACAACAATCCACGCTACATACCGGAAAAGCGGCCACATCCGCCTGCTCATCCTTCTCTTTGCCTTTGCCGCTGTCTTCTTCCTTACTTTTAACAAATTCAATCTCACTCAACTCGCTGCTGTCGTAAGATTCATCTCCTGCCGCCCGTATAATTTTATCCTTCAAGTTTATCTTGGGCGGCCGCTTCCTTTTCCTTCGATCCTTCTTGCGTGATTTGGCGGTGGATGCAGGCCCAGTATTTGCCGCTGGCTCAAATAAAGGTTTTGGTTTCTCTTCTAACGGCTGCTTGGGCTCGGAAGGAGCGGTGTTTGTTCCGTTAGCAGTCTGCGGCGAGGTGTTTTGCTCAGGAGTTGTCGAAAGAACTGTGTTAAGATGTAAAAAATACAGTATAAAAATCGAACGATAATACGTAAAAAGTGACGCAGTTAACCATGCCATTGTGAATGATCGGGATGACTAGAGATACTGTTACTGCTTTATCGGTGCCGGAATTGCTAAAAAAAATTAGGAACGACCCCCTATTGACAAATTTCTTTTATTTTCTTTTTGGTTTCAAAATATAAAGAAACGTTCTTTACTGTTTATTTTCTGTTCACTATCCCTGGGTGTTTCGGAGTTTGTATAAGTTTTTTTTGTCTATGACAACGAAATCACCTTCAAACGATTTGGCACTTGCGTACCAGCAGGTGGTCTAAAGATAGAAGTTACAACCAAAAATATAATCATGGTTTGCTTGAAATATTCTAATAACAACCTGCCATTTTTTTTCTGATCGATCGACACCAAATGCATGTGACACTATTGCTTTCGTACTTGGCAGCATTAGAGAGTTATAGCATTTAAAGATCCATATGTAAACGGAATAAAAATTCAAAACGCATCAATGGACATTAAACAAGGGGATTCCCCGTAATTTTAACACCTGGCGGTAATCTGCATATTTCCCTTTCGAAAGACATTATAATTCTGCTCGTGTTAAATAATCGGGGAACGCTTTGATCGCGGTAACTTGGAACTCGTTTTGTTTCAATATTACGCCTCTAAAACCTGGAAAACATTTAATGGACCCACTGAATCCATAGCTTTTTTCACCATTTTAAACGGCCGTTGAGAACTGAGTCGTAGCAATATTTTTAGCCTGCTAGCAAGCTCTCTGCCCGAGAGAGTTTGCTCCCAGGCTAAAATATTTTGCAACATTCTTTTGTAGTTCTCTCTCGATTTTGCAAGCTTTCTTGTTTCGTCATTTTTCATAGCCACTTTATCTCATTTTACCATAACTTGTAGTACTTATAGTTCAATCACTACAATATCATTTTGATATCTGATTCCGTAGTCATTCTTAATCAGTTTCCCACGCATAGAACTACTAAACTGTGTTGTATTGTATGCTTCAGTCATCTAAAATAATCGAAGTTTGACCATTAACAATGAAAGTTAATGAGCCTACAGTGCACTGGCAGGGTATATTATGCTGTGCAATACAGTTCTAACTTTCACAGACACTCTTTAGTGCGCATGCGTAAGACAACAAGACTAACAATACACCACAAGGACTGTGTACAGAATTTTACACAATATAAATAGGCCAACTTATCTTTTCCTTCATCGAGGTCCGGACTTGGGGAGGGTTATCTACACCTCAAATTAGTTGATTCTCACCCCCTCCCCGCTCATTGACCTCATCTTTTGCCTTTTTGTTTTTTTTCTGTTACTGAACTTTTAAAATTCTCATAACACAAAAATTAAAGGACGACTATGGCACACTGCAAGACGTGAAAAAACGGTCTCAGTTCACCTTAATGCCAGAATGTGCTGCACCACTTTTCGCCAGGGATACCAAAATGTTATCGTGGGTGTTGTTAAAAACAAAATGGCTCAAACAATACAGAATTTGTATTACAAAGAAGATATTGAACAGCGAAACCTCGGTCAAAAGCCTCAGTGGAAGCGTCGAATCTCCCATAACAAAACGCGAATGTGATGAGCAATGAGCTTACTGTTAACTGCTGCTTATTTTTGCAAGGAATGCCAGATTTATCCGGCGTAAAACTGTTGAAAGATGGCAGAAAGCAGAAGTTCGAGCTACCAAAATTTGAACTGGCAGCATGCCTAAAAGAGCGTACGTAAGAGCGCGCGCGTAATAGAAAACAAAATCAGCAAGATCCCATATGAAAGCACAACCAAGTCTGATCAAAATAAATAGTTTAATTCAACAGTACCCATAACGAGGTCCGGACTTGGGGACGGTTATCTACTACTTCAAATCAGTTGATCTTATCCCCCTCCCCGCTCATTGACCTCATCTTTTGCATTTAAGATAAAATATCTTGCTCCAATTTGCTTTTTACTCGATTTTGTTAAATCCAGACTCTTGCTTTTACCTCACCGTTAATTTGTTACCAGGTTCAAACGCAAGAAAACGGAACAAAAATTGACTCTCAAAAACCACACGGAAAGGAAATAACTAATATACACTTCAGATGGCAGTAATGAGTCGCAAGAAGGCAGATTCTCTTCTCTTCTCTCCCTTGAATTCCGTGAATTGCATCCTAATATGAAGTGAAAATTCTTGAATCTCCTAGACTTTCATGGAACTTATAAGACCCAAGATCTTACAAATCTACATTAGTGACGTTTTAAATTGTTATGACAAGATTCGTCAGGATTTTCCTGAAGGTCTCCAACATTTAGACAGAACACTACCGAGGCTCGAAACTATCGAACTGCAGCCGGGAATAAAGCGATCAAGAAAGAATATATTCTACTATGGTTTAATTTAACGCTAAAATGAACGCTAGAGGTTATTCAAGTAGTTTTTCGTAGTTGACGACTACAAGAGGATCGAAAGGAATTTTCGACGGAGAGCCAAACAAACAATGATCAGTGCTCTTAACGTTTCAAACACTGTAATAATGGCCCGCAGCAACTAAACAGTGATTCTGGTGATGCAGAATAATGATATCTTAAGTACCCAAACAGAGAATTTCTATAGTAAAATATTTCACAATCAAACCTCATAGGCATTATCTGGCATCCGTTCGCACACAGTCGTCGTCATAAGTTGATAACAACATAGAAATGTTGTCAGGGATCGATACTTTTTCAGCTTACTGGCCCAGTGGCTAGTGACAGTTTTGATTAACTAGCCAAAACAAATCCACTAGCCAGACTTGTTGCAGAAATAAATCCTGCTAAGCAGTTTCAATTAGGTACTCACCATAATACCTATGTGCAACTTATCAGCTTATTAGAAACATTACATTTGTTTCCCTCTGGTCCTCCAGTGCTTGACGTTTTCACTAGCCAAAATGGCTAGTGAAGTTACTAGCCAAAACAGAATTTTTGCTAGTCTGTGGCTAGTTCCACCGTTAGCCTCGATGGTTGTGATGCAAAAGTTGTAGAAAAAATATTACATCATGGCTGAATTTCAATTAGGGTTTTTCCCGTCTTGGCCATAGATGCAAACAAGAATTACATACTTCCGCGTCAGGTTAAAAAGCGTACTGGGTTTACAGTTTACTCTATTCTGGCGATGTTCACTTTCTATCACTCTATTTTAATAAAAAGATAATAAATTAAACACTCATCGCTCCTACCGTTAACACTCGCATTTCACGAAGCAAAACTGATTTCGTTCGAATACATTTTTAAATCTAATGCTGTAAAGGTTGTGATATACGCTTGACAGATTACGGAATGAAGGTAGTTCACTTGTCGATTCTACATTCGTTTCAAACGTTTTCACTTCAGATTTAGACATATGGCCTTTGAAGGGAATTTTGGGAATAGACAAATTATGTTACCAAATGGCTGTAACGTTAATAGCCAAGATGTTTTCAACTCCAAGCATTGGACTTCGCTCTTTAACTGAGACATCTAAAAAAGCATTTCACTTTCACTATGGCCGAAGGAAGTACTTTCAACTGCACTCGTTCGTGGATTCCAACCTTGGACGCTGATGAACGAGCTGGTTACAGACAAACAAATGCGGCAGGAACAGAATTTTAAATTTCAAAGCAAATAAAATTTGGCGACGGAAGAAATTTAAGAATTCCAAGGTGTTGTTAAATTTGAGATAAAAATATCGTGACTTTTATTCCTTCTAAACCTTACTGAAACGACAATTTGTGAAAAGCTGTGCATAGAAGATAGAAAGAACTACCATAAAACAAACAGAAATTGTCCTCAGACGCGTGTGAAATCTACTTTGGTGGATGCATGGCAAGCGCGCATGCGTCAGCAAGGCGCAATTGGAAATCTACACCATACTCTCAACAGCGCCAAGTCGCATTGTTTTAAATAGGATAGTGAAATATTACCTCAATCGAGGTCCGGATTTGGGGAGGGTTATCCCTCATTTGTGCCTCGGCACTACCCCTCCCCGCCCCCATTGACCTCATTTTGCTTCCTAAATTTAATTTTTCTCTCAATAATAAACCCTTAAAGTATAATCTATGGCTACGTGATTTGTTTTTCTTCAAGGACCGCCCCTGACTGGATATAGAAACGGTAATTACGACCTAAGAGGAAACGACTTTTTAAAGCTGCCAAAGGCCAACACTACAACTTATGGTTTAAAATCGTGGAGGTTTACGGCGCCAAAACTATGGAACTTAATGCCTGACTCATAGAACTATTCGATCTTTTAATGTACCTATGGTGTTTTCATATCTCAATTAGTGAGATATGCTAGACTTTGCACATCGAAACTGGATTTTATTGATAGACTTCACCGACTTTCATCACATCTCCTTCACCAAGGCTTCAAATCTACGTTGCTTTCGTAAATCGTTAACTACACTAAAGGAGATGAGATTAGCAATCCAGAGATGAGATTATATCCTTGATATTATCCTGACGCCCAAGTTTGAGATCCTTGTTGCTTCCATTCATTTACATTTTTATGCAAGTGTGCGCGCGCAATTTCCCTAAAGTTGTGCGCGCGCGCTTGCTTATTTAGTTCACGTGTGCTAGTTCGTTATTTAGTTTGCGTGTGCTTAGTTCGTTATTTAGTTCACGTGTGCTTAGTACTCCTATTATTTTACGTTGTTTTCCTTGCTAATATGTATTGTCGATAACTGTGCTCACAGTGTGGGTGGCTCCTCCTAAAATGTTCTGCAATTGGTATGGGATTTGATGGAGCCGAAAACAATTGTGGAATTGCACACATTTTAGGTATCCTACTGATGAACAGTTATTACATGCAGATATTTTTAGAAGCAACATTTGTTTGCGGTCTCTCACCGTTGAATTAGAAAATTAGACTTGTCAGGTTTGATATGACCGTTATATTTTACACCTTGTATTATGATTAGTTTTAGCTTGACCTTATTTTATGAAAAGTTGTATCTAGTCTTATGTAAATATATTTTAAATCTTATTTTTAATCTTATATTATTCTTAGTTATTTGTTGTAAGCATTATTTCAATCTAGTTCTTTTCACTTTTACTTTCTGTGTTATACCTGCAAACTAGCTGGTGAGATTGTCCTCACAAAAGCTAATGTAGAGACACAATAAACTTGACTTGAACTTGACTTGATTTTAAAGACGTCGTGTAACAACGCAAAATTAAAATCGTGAATCTGTCTTAGTTAAAGGAGACGTCTCCTGAATGGACGGCAAACTATATAAAAGATATAACTTGTATGAAGTCGACTTATCGGGAAATATTGCTTGAAATTCGCCGGGTGCTTATGCTTTGTGAGATCCTGCAATGTTAGAGCTCGAATCAAAAACAAGCGCATGCGTAGGGCAAAGCCAGCGCAGGCGACAACCACGAGGATCAGAAGTTTGCTTTCTAATAAACTTCGTTTCTTTTGACATCTAGGCTAATTATTGTTTCTTCCACAAGATTAGAACCACTAACTGATCAAAAAACAGCCAGAAGACATTGGTATAGATACATGAATCATAGCCGTCGAACTGCACAAGAAAACCCTAGTAGACAATATGTTGTGTGCCTGGGTGTGTTGTAAAAGACAAAAAAGATACTTCAGAGGCAGAAAAGTTTTTAGAAAAAAATAATTAAAGTAAAAAAGTATAGACGTATGAGACTACTTCATTCTTTGGTAGTTCTGACAGAAATAGAGTCCATCAAGGCACGAGGAACAAAGCGAGTCATGCTGTTCTTGCATTTCAAGTAGGGGTTTTACCCGTTTTACAGGAATGACCAAAGGCATTTGAATATTTACGGTTCGAATAATAGTCTTGTATGTGGGTTTCAAATTCAACGACTCTGTAGTTGGAAATATACCTCAGTGACTGCGACTTTAATTCTTTACCATTATGTCTCAATGGCAGCAAAGTGTTACAACATTTGGCTCTACCTCGGTGTAAAAACCTGTGAAACTCACGAATCACGTAAAACAACGAAAACAAAACATTCGAAACAATGGCGTACAGCAAAACAATACCTCATAAAACAAAGAAAACCTCGCCAGGTTTTTACACCGAGGTAAACCCCAACATTTAAACATCCGTAAGTAAACACTATGAAAATTCAAAACACAATCAATGGATATCAAATAAGGGGATTTCCCGTAACATTAACACCTGGCAATGTGAGTAGTTCTCCGCCCTGCTGATGGACCCCACGTTTTTTAATCATCATTTTTTATTTGCCTTTTTTTCTAATACATTAACAATTTATAAGTACAATATGTGGCAAGGTGACCTCTAGAAAGCACCTTTTGCTGTTTGCTGACACTGAGCCGGCTTTAATTCTGGTTACACAAAATTTACAGGACGACTCTGAAATAGTTGACAGAAACTCGGAGACGTGAACAACTGTCTCGAATTCACCTTAATGTTAGAATGCGCTGCATCGCTTTTCGCAAATGAGCAAGGAGCTTACTGTTAACTGCTAGTGATTTTATTTTTCAAGTAAGGCCAAAATTTACTCGGCGTAAAACCGTTGAAACTGTTGAAAGATGTCAGAAAGCAAGAGTTAGAGCCACCAAAATTTGAAAAAGGCAGCATACTGAAAGCGCATACGTAAAAGCGCGCGCATAATAGAAAACAAAATCAACAACATCCATATCAAAAGCACACCAAATCTGATCAAAATAAATAAGTGCATTTTAACAGTACCCATAACGAGGTCCGAACTTAGGGAGGGTTATCTACTACTTCAAATCAGTTGATTCACACCCCTTCCCGCTCATTGAAATCATCTTTTGTTTTTAAAGATAAAATACCTTGCTCCAATTTGCTTTTTACTCGATTTTGTTAAATCCAGACTCTTGCTTTTACCTCACTGTTAATTTATACAAGAAGCAAACGCAAGAAAATGCAAGCAAAATTGACTCAGTCTCAAGAAGCACAAAAGAAATAACTAACATATACTTCAGATGGCAGTTAAGTTTTTATGCGGATACAAAAATATCTGCGTCCACACGTAGCGTATACGAATCGTATACGACCGTCCACACGTATCCGATTCGTATCCGGACATCTCAAGGATTAGTCAACAGAGCATGCGCATTACAAAGAATCTCGTGCGGAAAGACTGGTGACGTCAGCGTATACAAAAATATACGGATACGAGCGTCCACACGTATCGGGATACACAGCGTATACAGAAATTTCCACTCTGGAGAGCGTATACAGAAATCTCCGGATACACCGAGCGTATAGGGCGGACACGTGTGGACGCTAGGTGTATCCGCATAAAAAAAATTTGCGGATACAAAAATCTCCAGATACGTGTGGACGGGGCCTAAGAGTCGGAAGAACGCAGATTCTCTTCTCTTCTCTACCTTGAATTCCGTGAATTGCATCGAAAATGACTATAATATGAAGTGAGAATTTGACTTAAATCTTCTAGAATTTCATGGAACGTTTAAGACAAGATTCCTCAGGATTATTCTTGAAGGTCTCCCAACCTTTCGACCAAGGCTGTTTGCTCGCTATTCAGACAGAACACTACCCAGAGGCAACTACTCGAAACTATCGAACTGCAGCCGGGAAATAAAGCGATCAACAAAGAATTTATTCTACTATGGGATTTCAGTTAACGCTAAAATGAACGCTACAAGTTATTCAAGTATTTTTTTCGTAGAAACAATTGACGACTACAAGAGGATCGAAAGGAAGAAAAATTTTCGACGGAGATTCCCCAAAACAAGCAATGATCAGTGCTGTTAACGTTTCAACCACCTGTAAATACCTGGCCCGCAGGAAAACAAGAAAACAAACACGTGATTCCGTGTGATATATTTGATATGCAAGAATAATTCGATCTCGAGTACCCTATCAAACCTAACAGACATTATCTGGCATACGTTCGTAGTCTCTATTTCACGTCAAGGTCAGTTCAGATTACAATTTCAATTACTTTACTTTTTACACCATGATAGCATTTGTCATAAGTTGATAACAACTTAGCCAAAATGTTGTGACGCAAAAGTTGTAAAAAAGTATGACATCATGACTGAATTTCAATTAGGGGTTTTTCTTGTCTTGGCCTCAGATGAAAACAAGCTACATACTTCCGCGTCAGATTACAAAAGCTTGCTGGATTTCCAGCTTACTATACTCTGGCGATGTGCACTTTCTATAACTCTATTTCAACAAAAAAGACAAATTAAGAACTCATCGCTCCTACCGTTAACACTCGCTTTTCACTAAGCAGAACTGAATTAGTTCGAAAACGTTTTTAACCCAATGCTGTAAGGGTTGTGATGTACGCTTGATAGAATTGCAGAATGAAGGTAGCTCACTTGTCGATTCTACATTCGTTTCAAGAGTTTTTCACCTCAGATTTAGTCATATGGCCTTTGAAGGGAATTTTGCGAATAGACAAGTCATGTTACCAAATGGCTGTAACGTTAAGGGCCAAGATATTTTCCACTCCAAACATTGGACTTCGCTCTTTAACTAAGACATCTTAAAAACCATTTCACTTTCACTATGGCCGAAGGAAATACTTTCAATTGCACCGTTCGTGGGTTCCAAACTTGGACGCCGATGAACGAGCTGGTTACAGACAAACAAATAACTTAAAATTTCAAAGCAAATAAAATTTGGCGACGGAAGAAATTTAACAATTGCAAGGTGTTAAGTTTGAGATAAAAATATCGTGACTTTTATTCCTTCTAAACCTTACTGAAACAACAATTTGTGAAAAGCTGTGCACAGAAGATAGAAAGAACTACCAGAAAACAAACAGAAATTGTCCTCAGACGCGTGTAAAATCTACTTTGGTGGATGCATGGCAAGCGCGCATGCGTCAGCAAGGCGCAATTGGAAATCTACACCATACTCTCAACAGCGCCAAGTCGCATCGTTATAAATAGGATAGTGAATTACTACTACCATTGAGGTCCGGATTTGGGGAGGGTTATCCCTCATTTGTGCCTCGGCACTACCCCTCCCCGCCCCCATTGACCTCATTTTGCTTCCTAAATTTAATTTTTCTCTCAATAATAAACCCTTAAAGTATAATTTATGGCTATGTGAATTGTTTTTCTTCAAGGACCGCCCCTGATTGGATATAGAAACGGTAATTACGACCTAAGAGGAAACGACATTTTAAAGCTGCCAAAGGCCAACACTACAACTTACGGTTTAAAATCGTGGGGGTTTACGGGGCGAAAACTATGGAAGTTAATGGCTGACTCAGAACTATTCGATCTTTTAATGTTTTTAAAATACTATTTACACAAATGAATAAAGGAATTTGAATATTTATGGTTCGAATATCAGTCTTGTATATGGGTTTCAAATTCAACGACTCTGTAGTTGGAAATATATCTGTGTGACTGCGAATTTAATTCTTTACCATCATGTCTCCATACAACGTAAAATTGACGCGTCCTTTAAAATTTTCTGGTTTACAATTCAAAATGTTTTGTAAGAATCGAGTCAAGATGGGATCGCTTATTTCACGATATGTATCGCGTAGCCTACGTGTAGCCGTACCCACCCCCCAAGGGAACACCGTTTTTCCTCGGGGGTGGGTACGGCTACACGTAGGCTATGTATCGCATTAGGTTGGAGTCACGTCTTAGTATAAGTACTCAATCAAACAAACAAAGAAAACGCCAGGAGATGCGATTTATTTTTAAGCTGGACACAAGTTAGCCACGCAGCCTCAATTCAGACTTCCGATTTATTGGAGGCGCGCGCGCGAGTCTTTAGATTGAAAACCGTATTTGAAATTTCTTCATAGTGAGAAGTGAGTTTTGACGGTAGGAGTGTAGAATTCTTAATTCAGTTTTTTTTTTTAATTAAAATAGAGCGATAGAAAGTGAACATCGGTAGAACTTGGGGAATAGAGTAAGATCGGCAACGGTCGAAATTGGTAATCCACCACGCTTTTGTAATCCGACGCGGAAATGTGTAAACTCTCGTTGACATCTGTGGCTAAGAACGGGAAAACCCCTAATTGAAAATTCAATCATGATATCATAATAAATTATTCAATAATTTCTGTATCACAGAAATTTCTCTCCATTCGCGGGTTTTGTTTAATTTTATAGAAAACTGAACAATTATTTCTGGGTTTTCTTTGCTTCCAATATCTGTACGGCTTTTCAGAGCGATATTAAAAACTCGTGATGTAGTTCCTTTAAATAGGTAGCCAGCGTGGCAGGCGTATAAGGGGGAGGGGTGGGAAGCGAGAAAAATTTCCTCTCATTTTCAGTTCTCGCTCCCCACCTCCCTCTTCTTTTATGCCTGCTAAGCACGCAATCAAATTGAGTGCTTTTTGTGCTGGCGCATAATAGGCCAATTGCCATTATGATTATCATGAAATATTTGACCTGGCTCAATTTAAGATAGTCGAAGACTTTAGTGCATGATTGTTGGCGGGCAAATGAGAACGTGTGTTTCCACCATCATCGACTATCATGGTCCTTTTCAGTGGGGATTGAAAGAAACAAATGAACAAACCAAGTGAAGCGCCGGTTTATAATAATTATCTTTTTCATTTGTTATCATTTGTAGGTTCATTTCTCATATTTATATATCGAGGAGGAAGGAGGAATTTCGAGATTAGCGAGATAACTTTTGCGATCGAGTGATCGCAATGGAAAGTGCCCACTGATCGTGGTGATGATTTTTATACAATAGTCATGTGCCGCAAGAGATTACAGGCCGTGTGAACCTTTCAATTTTATTTTTAAATCGTTTTGTTAGCATAACAATTCTCTACCGATGATTACCGTGCTTGATTAATAATTCCAACGGCCGCAGTGATCACATCTGAATTAGCGTTAATTTTGAGGCAACCTTGGTTCAAGTGGAGTTTTGACTAGCTGATTATGCAGATCTTAAGCTAACTCTATCTGAACGTTAACCGTTTCAAACTGTAGCATACCTTTAATGTAAACATCAGTTGTTGCTTAGCTGGCCGAGAAAGATACCAAGATCCGTATTTGACCGTGGCTACTATAGCCGCCTCACACTACACCGGTACCACCATACTCATACAAAACGTATATTTTTCACTGGGCGATCTTGAGGCGTACTTAGAAAAAGTAGAAAGTTAAGTCAGTAAAAGTGCCCAAAATCTTTTTTGTCACAAGTTCCAGACGTTTCGGGCATAGCCCTTCATCAGTGGAATTGTGCCCGTTAAATTGCTGCGACATGGAGAATTGAAAGCTTGATAGAATAATAGACTGTAGGTAGTTTTGGATGTTCGCATGTCTTGTCGATTGTACTATTGTTTGAATTTTTTTTTTCTTCAGATTAAGTCATATGGCCTTTGAAGAGAAATTTGCACATAGATAAATCATGTTACCAAATGGCTGTAACGTTAATAGCCAAGATATGTTCAACTCAAAGCACTGGACTTCGCTGTTTAACTAAGACATCTCAAAGAGCATTTCACTTTGACTATGGCCCGCGAAGGAAGTACTTTCAATTGCACCGTTTGTGGATTCCAAACTTGGACGCTGATAATCGAGCTGACAACAGACAAACACATAATTTTAAATTTCAAAGCGCACAAAATTTTGTGGCTGAAGAAATGTCAAAACTTCAAGGTTTTGCGCACAGATAAATCATGTTACCAAATGGACCAATAACTTTGTTACCAAATGCAAACCGCATTTCACTTTCACTATGGCCGAAGGAAATACTTTCAAAAGTAACGTTCGCGGATTCCAAACTTAGACGTCGATGAACGAGCTGACTACAGACAAACAAATGCGGCAGGAAGAGATGATTTTAAATTTCAAAGAAAACAAAGTTTGGCGAAAGAAATGTAAACATTTCAAGTTACGTTTGAGGTAAAATTATCACGAGTGTTTTTCCTTCCAAACCTTTTTCAGTGAACAGTTTACGAAAAGCTGAACACAGAAGATAGAAATACGTAGAAACAACTCGAACTTCCCTTAATGCGAATGTGAAATCCACTTTCTTTGATACATGATAAGAGCGCATGCATCAGCAACGCGCAATTGAAAATCTATTCCATACTCTCAACAGCGCCATCTGTCGCCATCGTTATCCCTGATTTGTGCCTCGGCACTACCCCTCCCCGCCCAAAATTGACCTCCTCTTTCTTCGTAAATATAATTTTTCTCCTAAACTAAACCCTATAAGTGTAATTTACGTGATTTGAAAATGTTTAAAACTTAATGTTAAAAACGCACAATTAAAATGATGAATCTGTCATGGACTTTAACGGGAATATTGCTTGAATTCGTCGGGGACTTCTGCTTTGTTATATCGTGCTGGTTAGATCTGGTTAGAACTTAACTGAGAAACACCGTTATCAATGGTGATGTAAAAAAAAGTGAAAGTGTATTGTTATTTACACTGAGTGCGCGTGCTTCCCTATGTCATTGCTATTGGAGTCATCATGGTATATTTCTCAGCATGCGCACGGCCGTGCGTCCGTAAGATGACTACTGCAAATCAGACAAACTCAGAAATGCAAGAAGAAGTTCAATGTGCTCGGTCTTTTCCAACTATACCGTGCTCAACGTAAACATCGTGATAAATCGAAACCCTAGTCCCCGCCTTTAATTTGAACATTTGAGTATGTAAACATTCTGTAAGCTTGGAAACACGTTTGTTTACATTTTCATTGACTTAATTATAATGACTTTAAAGTAATTCAAAGCAGCAAATTTCGATTGACAATTTCAGATGAAACATTTTTGTTCACTGAGACCATACAATTGCGGCGCGTTTGTAACCAGCCAATACAACCTTTTCTTTTCTGTACAGCGCATTGAGAGAAGTTTGTAATCTGTCACAAATAAAACCTGTCTCCCACGCACTAGTTTGTTGTCACTCCGTTATAAAAGATTTGGTTCATGCTTTTAGCTGTGCGTACAAATCGAGTTACGGGATGCACTTGGCAAGTATGGAGAACACTCAAGAAGTTAGAGTTGAAGGTTATACGTTGTTTTCTTTACATTTATACCATATTTCCTCGAATAATAGCTGAGGGCGATTATTGTTTTTTTCGCACACCAAAAGGGGGCGATTATTCGAGGGAAGGCGATTATTTCAAATATTGCTCACTGGAAGTGATTCCCTAAATATTTTGTTTTATTATCCCATTAAATCAAAAACTAATCACATCATATAACTGAACACGGGCTTTTTAAGTGTTCCAAATTTGGTTCCTTGATGCATTTTCGATGTCAATTTTCAACGAAAGCTTGTTTGTTGCCCAAGGTGTCAATTTTTGACTTGACAGGGAGGGGATAAAAGAAAGAGAAGATGGCGAGGGGGGGGGGGGGGGGGGGGGGGGGGGAGGCGATTATTGTAAATTTTTCCGTCAAAGAGGGGCGATTATTCGAGGGAGGCGATTAATCGAGGGACGGCTATTATTCGAGAAAATACGGTAAGTCTATTAAAACTGGATAGAGCTTTGCCTTGGAGAACTGATATTATTTACAGCCACGAGCATATCCTGTGTGCTAGCCCGGCAAGGGTTTTCTACAAATCTCAAAGCGCGCGTTTGTCCTTTCCAGCTTATTTATATCCTTTTTACCATAGGAAAACCACACTTGATAGCAATAATTAAAATAAGGTAGAATAAAAGCACTATACAAAGCTTCTTGGTTTTTACAAGGTAAAATATTTTTCAGCCTCTTTAAAGCGTTAATCAGGCTCCTGACCTTTCGAATATTTCAGCTATATTTGAGTCAAATTTCCTTTTGTCTCTTCTAAAGTTACACACAATAGTTAAATTTCTTTAGATATTGGGATCTGTGTGCCCGCATATTCGAACATCATGTTTTCTGTTGTTTTCTATTCCCTAAGACCAGGGATTTCTACTTGTAAAGCTTCTACAAGCCCAGTGCCGTCCAATGTTGAGCCCGCTACAGTAGCAATGGTCAAATACGGATCTAAGTATCTTCACGTTCAGCTAAGCAACTGCTGATGTTTATATATAAAGTATGGTACAGGTTGAAAAGGTTAGTCTTCAAATAGCGTTAGGGCACTTAAGATCTACATAATCAACTCGTTAAAACTCCACTTGAACTACATTTGACTCACAAGTAACGCTAATTCAGATGTGATCACCGCGGCGCGGAAAGGATGAAGTAAGCAAAGCAAGCACGGTAATCATCGGTAGAAAATTGTTATGCTAACATAACGATTTTTAAATTAATATTGAAAGTTAACACACACGTCCTGTAATCGCTTGCAGCACATGACTATTGTATAATCTAGTTTCCACATCATCGCTACGATCAGTGGGCACTTTTCTTTGCGATCGAGCGATCGAAAACATCACATGCAAACACACCTAAAACAGAAAAATGAAGGTCTCTTTAATCACACACTTCTTTCCTACACTCTGTTTTAAGTTTTGGCATACTATTAATCACATCGAAGTTCTCAAAGCTCGCGTCGATCATTGTAGTCTCATACCGAAATGTTTCCCTGGAAATTGAAGGAAGCAATTGTTCGCTGTACTGTCCTGCTTGAATTCTAATTCGAAGGCGAAATTCAAAGGCGTTTTACCTTATATTGTGGCACAGACATACACAAGTGACATTCTACATCCACAGCTGGTTTTCAATGGCGACGACGAGATATCAAAAGATAAGCAGACAATTTAGAGTCCTTTAGCTATAGTTTTAGTGTAATTCCTGTGTTCGTTAGATGTTCAAACTCGACGACCTCACCGAAGAAAACTCATAAGGCGATACAAATTGGAATTGCACAGCGGAAAAACGTAATGAGTATGTGCACAATGAAACGAAACCTTAGGATAGCAAATTATAATGGCAAAGTAGAAACACAATAACAAACTTGAAGTAGCTAAACATAAAAGATGCGCGTAAGGCGCTTCCTGCTTCTGCGCCTGCGCAGAAGATAAGGCGTGCATATAATCAAACCATAATGATCAGCAAAACAAAACTTTCCGCTACATATAGGTACCATAAATAACGTTACGTTGGGGCGGCTGGCCACAAGCTGACCGACCTCGCGATTTCTGACTCTCTAAACCCGGCGCTTCGGCGTCATCCTTTTCGCTGTTTTGTCCATTTCTTTCTTTAAAGCTTTGCTTAAAAGAACCACGGCCTCTTTACAATTAAAGTTAAAACTGGATAACAATTAGACAACTACTCAATATAACGACGCTTAAAAAGATAAGTTTTCAGATCACCCTTAAAAGAAAAAAAGGTCTTCGCTACATTTTCTGCTGCGCGGAATATCATTCCATAATCCTGGTGCAGCAACAGAAAAGCGCGATCGCCGTAAGTCTTTTACCTGATGATCTTACCGTGAAAGTCAAAAACCGTGAATACTTTGATTTGATTTTGACAGGTCCATTGCGTAGCCCCCAAATTGAGCCTCACGTCGTTTAAAGTTGCTCGAATTTCCTCTTTGCTTGCATAAATACACAAGGTTAAATTAATAACGAAAAAACTACAGGGTAACAGCCATTTTTTGGAAGGAAAAGCGATCAAAATAAAGTTCGTGATCGAGACAACGTTAATTTGTTCGCTATCCTTGCGGTTTCATCTCGCGTTTGATTGGTGGCTACGCAAAGGACCTGTCAAAATCAAATCAAAGTGTTCACGGTTTTTTGACTCTCACAGTAAGGTTCAAGTAGGCTTATAGAATAAGAACTAGTTGTAATCGTAGATCAGGAATGCGTTCGAGTAGACATTCTGCGGTAGTCTGATGTGATAATAATGAACTCGATTACAGGTTTGAAAAAAAGGTGATATGACAGGGTTGTGATCGGTTGTGTGCTTCCTTGTAGGCTGGTATTTAGCTGTGATTCAGTAGTATTTCCGATCTTGCGACGAGGAAACGATATCGAAGTGTAAACAAGGATTTGGTTCTTATTTGTAGCAAATATTAAAATCTTCAGACTCGGCCAGCGTGTTCGATACAAGATGTGTTCAGCATCTTATGTTCTTGTCACGCGCTGATACCACGGAGAATGGCTGCTTACCGTAGTTCATTTCATTTGGAAATCTTTTTTTTTTTTTTAACATTTGCGGTGGGCAAAGTCCATGTCAAACACCGTACTTTTTTCACGAGCCGTACTTTACAGTTTTGGTCGACCGGCCTGTTGAGTCAAACGTCGGACTTCACTAAACCGCGCGCAAATAAACGAGGTACAGTGTAAGACTGAACGTGACGTAATTCAAGATGGCGCAGAAAAGGCACAAGAACGACGAATATCTCGCCACTTAGTGTCACAGGATACCCAAGGTAAGGATGCGTTCTCCAAACGTCGAACGCAATGACACCATGGCTGAATTCCAGTTAGGAGTTTTTCCCGTCTTAGCCGTAAAGGAAATTTACATACTTCCGCGTCAGATAAGAAAAGCTTGCTGGGTTTCCAGTTTTGGTTATTGTCAATCTTACTGTCTTCAATAAATTCTGCCGATGTTCACTTTCTATCAGACTGTTTTCATAAAAAAGACATAAATTAAGAACCCATCCTCCTACCGTTAACACTCGCTTTTCACAAAGGAGAAATTCGAATACGTTCTTTTAAAGCGATCAAGCGAAGAATTTATTCTACTATGGGATTTCAGTTAACGCTAAAATGAACGCAAGAGGTTATTCAAGTATTCTTTTCGTAGAAACAATTGACGACTACAAGAGGATCGAAAGGAAGAAAAATTTTCCACGGAGATTCCCCAAAACAAACAATGATCAGTGCTGTTAACGTTTCAAACACCTGTAAATACCTGGCCCGCAGGAAAACAAGAAAACAAACACGTGATTCCGTGTGATATATTCGATATGCAAGAATACTTCGATCTCAAGTACCCAAACAGAATATTTCTTTAGTCTTCAAAATATTTCCCAATCAAACTTAACAGGCATTATCTGGCATACGTTCGCACAGACTCTATTTCACGTCAAGGTCAGTTCAGATTACAATTTCAATTACTTTACTTTTTACACCATGATAGCATTTGTCATAAGTTGATAACAACTTAGCCAAATGTTGGGACGCAAAAGTTGTAAAAAAGTATGACATCATGACTGAATTTCAATTAGGGGTTTTTCCCGTCTTGACCTCCGATGAAAACCGGGGCAAGCTACATACTTCCGCGTCAGATTACAAAAGCTTGCTGGATTTCCAGCTTACTATATTCTGGCGATGTGCACTTTCTAACTCTATTTTAACAAAAAAGACAAATTAAGAACTCATCGCTCCTACCCTTAACACTCGCTTTTCACTAAGTAGAACTGAATTAGTTCGAATACGCTTTTTAACCCAATGCTGTAAGGGTTGTGATGTACGCTTGATAGAATTGCAGAATGAAGGTAGCTCACTTGTCTATTCTACATTCGTTTCAAACGTTTTTCACTCCAGATTTAGTCATATGGCCTTTCAAGGGAATTTTGTGTATGGACAAATCATGTTACCAAATGGCTGTAATGTTAAGGGCCAAGATATTTTCAACTCCAAACATTGGACTTCGCTCTTTAACTAAGACAGCTTAAAAACCATTTCACTTTCACTATGGCCGAAGGAAGACTTTCAATTGCACCGTTCGTGGATTCCAAACTTGGACGCCGATGAACGAACTGGTTACAGACAAACAAATAACTTAAAATTTCAAAGCAAATAAAATTTGGCGACGGAAGAAATCTAAAAATTCCAAGGTGTTGTTAAGTTTGAGATAAAAATATCGTGAGTTTTATTCCTTCTAAACCTTACTGAAACAACCATTTGTGAAAAGCTGTGCACAGAAGATAGAAAGAACTACCAGAAAACAAACAGAAATTGTCATCAGACGCGTGTAAAATCTACTTTGGTGGATGCATGGCAAGCGCGCATGCGTCAGCAAGGTGGAATTGAAAATCTATACCATACTCTCAACAGCACCAAGTCGCATCGTTATAAATAGGATAGTGAATTACTAATACCATTGAGGTCCGGATTTGGGAGGGTTATCCCTCATTTGTGCTTCGGCACTACCCCTCCCCGCCCCCATTGACCTCATTTTGCTTCCTAAATTTAATTTTTCTCTCAATGCTAAACCCTTAGAGTATAATTTATGGCTACGTGATTTGTTTTTCTTCAAGGACCGCCCCTGATTGGATATAGAAACGGTAATTACAACCTAAGAGGAAACGACATTTTAAAGCTGCCAAAGGCCAACACTACAACTTACGGTTTAAAATCGTGGGGGTTTACGGGCGAAAAAATATGGAACTTAATGGCTGACTTATAGAACTATTCGATCTTTCAATGTTTTTTGTCAGGTTTGATATGACCGTTATATTTTACACCTTGTATTATTGATTAGTTTTAGCTTGACCTTATTTTATGAAAAGCTGTATCTAGTCTTATGTAAATATATTTTAAATCTTATTTTTAATCTTATATTATTCTTAGTTATTTGTTGTAAGCATTATTTCAATCTAGTTCTTTTCACTTTTACTTTCTGTGTAATACCTGCAAACTAGCTGTTGAGATTGTCATCACAAAAGCTTAGTGTATATACATAACAAACTTGACTTGAACTTGACTTAAAGAAGTCGTGTAACAACGCAAAATTAAAATCGTGAATCTTTCATAGTTAAAGGAAACGTCTCCTGAATAGACGGCAAACTATATACAAGATAAAACTTGTATTGGCCATGTTCTAAACGAGGAAAGGCCTGGGAATGAATCCAAACTTCATTGAAAATTACTGGCATTGAACTAAATTCTCATATGAAAGGGTATCTCAAAATAAGTACTTTCAGCACGTTTGGTTATGTTTGGTCAAAACGTTGCCAGTTGACATGCATTTAGATCTTTAAAAATCCTATACAATTTGTTATTTTAGCATAAAATAAAGGTTAATGTTGGCAAGCAACCTTTAGCTTCGGTGAGCCCACGCTCTTCTCTGCGGCCCTCGACAGCACATGTTTTCCCATATTTGGTAAGCGCTATTCAAGCGTAGCACACCATGCCGTTAATCATTTTCTCCTTCTCTGAGTCCTGCAAGTTGTTACTTTGCTCCAAGTGCAATTCCTCCCACCCACCCTTTTATCTTGTAGCATTAGCATTTACCAGTTCTTCGTACATTACCCGGTTGTTCGGGCTTCCTAAGCCCTCAGTTTATTCTTGTTAACCTTTGGCATTATCACATAACTCTAAATAACTTAAAAAAATTTTATGGGCGGGGAATTGCTGCCTGCGGCACCCCTTCAGCCCTGTGCTGGAGCCCAGTCAGCGAGGGGACATTTGTTCTCTGGCTGGGATAACTTGGCCCCATGTAATTATTCCAGCAACAATGTCCTCCTTGCAGTACAGGCATGGGGCACCCCCTCGGCATGTCGCCATGTGCCGAGGCCCCCCATCCGGTGGGTTTTTCCGGTCGGTGGGTTTTTATCCGAGCCTTGCCAGTACATTCCCTTCCCACTATTGCCCACTACTTGGTCTTGTGTCTTTATTGCGCGCCATAACATTAATGTCTCTATTTCGGAAAGTGTGTCCCTCCAAACCATACAAAGTCTCTAATTTTCACAATTTTCAAAAGCTTTTGTTTCAGCTCCAATTCAACTGAACGGCGTCAAAGTTGGTTAGGTGACCATTTTTGAGATGCTCTTTCATGCAGTGTCAACTATTTTTCCAATCGATAAATTTCAAAACTCATTCCCAGGCCCTCACTCGTTTAGAACATGGCCAATTAAGTCCACTTTACCGGCAAACATTGCTTGAAATTCGCCGGGTGCTTATGCTTCGTGAGATCCTGCAATGTTAGAGCTCGAATAAAAAACAAGCGCATGCGTAGGGCAAAGCCAGCGCAGGCGACAACCACGAGGATCAGAAGTTTGCTTTCTAATAAACTTCGTTCCTTTTGACATCCTAGGCTATTTATTGTTTCTTCCACAAGATTAGAACCACTCACTGATCAACAAACAGCCAGATGAAATTGGTATAGATACATGAATCATAGCCGTCGAACTTCACAACAAAACCCTAGTAGACAATATGTTGTGTGCCCAGGGTTGTTGTAAAAGAAACAAGAGGCTACCATTAGCCTAAACCCGGGCTTGCAAAAAACAGTATTGTATCCCTAATTCAGCGCTAAACAAAAGAATAGAGAGAAGTATGTCTTTCTTACATCGGACGCATTGCGCTTAGCTTGTGTTGGAGTCTAGACCCCTATCAACATATATTCCTCTAAAATTACAAAATTGCTTTACAGCTCAACCATTGAGAACAATAATTATAACACTTGTAAAAAATATTTCTAAAAGAAGAAGAAAAAGAGAAACAGAAAAAAAAAAGCCCGTGATATATACCACTAAAAGATATCGACCCCGGGTTAGCTGCGTCACAGGCAGGAACAATGACCTTTAGGCCACCGAGGTTTATCGTCATGCAATATGATCAAAATAGTGTATTGATTCCAAACAAAACTAAGCACACTTGTTTTCACTTCGATGGATAATTGTTTGAGATAAACATAAACGTTAATGGAGTCTCGTTGAAATGTGAGTAGAAAATTAATTAGCAGAGTGAAACTGTTTACAAATACGTCAATCCAGGGTCATTTTGAAACATGGGAAAGGAACGTTTCTCGGACAGTTACAAGTCACGCAAGTACATTTGTAAAAACTAATCGCTTATCATTCAAAATTAAAGTCCAGAAATTGAGATATTGTTGGAAATAAACTACCTGTCAAAGTCTCAGGGATGTGTGATATCCCGTACTTGAGTTATTCAACAAAATATACATCTCAGTGGAGCGGATACGGGAACACGGCAGTCCATCTGGAGTTAAATTTTGGTCATGTTAAAAGCTTTCTTCTCGCAGTTGAACTTGCAAACATTCGTATAGACACTTCTCTTAACATATTAGTTGTACAGACTTCAAAGACACAAAGTGAATCGACGTTTTCCGATACGTGACAACAGGTATTATTCTTACTGTTGTGAGTTGTTAAAAATAGTCAGCACTTGCGCAGAAACGCCGGAAGTGAGCTTTGTGGATGAAACTCGACGACAAAGACGGACGGTAATTTTAGACCTGGGCGACCCGCGAGACGCGGGCAGCCCGAGTAAAAAATTATTTCAGAGGCTGAAAATTCTTTCAAAAATTAATTAAAGAGAAAAAGTATAGAGGCATGGGACTCGACTACTTCATTCGTTGGTAACTCTGAGAGAAATAGAGTCCACCAAGGCACGAGAAACAAAGCGAGTCATGCTGTCCTTACATTTCAAGTAAGCGTTTCGCCCGTTTTACACAAATGAACAAAGGAATTTGAATATTTATGGTTCGAATAATATGTCTTGTATATGGGTTTCAAATTCAGCGACTCTGTAGTTGGAAATATACCTCTGTGACTGCGACTTTAATTCTTTACCATATGTCTCAATTGACAACATAAAATTGAGGCGTCCTTTAAAATTTTCTGGTTTACAATTTAAAATGTTTTGTAAGAATCGAGTCAAGATGGGATCGCTTATTTCACGATATGTATCGCGTAGCCTACGTGTAGCCGTACCCACCCCCCAAGGAAAACCGTTTTCCTCGGGGGTGGGTACGACTTCACTTAGGCTATGTATCGCATTACGTTGGAGTCACGTCTTAGTATAAGTACTCCTCGACAGCAACAACCAAACAACCAAAGAAAACGCCAGGAGATGCGATTTATTTTTAAGATGGACACAACTTACCCACGCGGCCTCAATTCAGACTTGCGATTCATTTGAGGCGCGCGCACGAGTCTTTCAATTCTCGATCACGATGTCGCAGCAAATGATGTCGCGCATTTTAACGGACACAATTCCACTGATGAAGGGTTATTTCCCAAACGTCTGGAACTTGTGACAAAAATTTTGGGCACTTTTACTTAATTTTCTACTTTTTCTAGGTACTCCTCGAGTTCGCCTAATGAAAAATATAACTTTTGTACGAGTACGACACCGGTCTAGTGTGAGCCGGCTATAGTAGCCGCAGTCAAATACGGATCTTAGTATCTTTCTCGGCCAGATAAGCAACAACTGATGTTTATATTTAAGGTATGCTACAGTTTGAAACGGTTAACGTTCAGATAGAGTTAGCTTAAGATCTGCATAATCAACTAGTCAAAACTCCACTTGAACCAAATTTGCCTCAAAATTAACGCTAATTCAGATGTGATCACTGCGGCTGTTGGAATTATTAAGTATGCACAGTAAGCTTAATGATCGGTAGAGAATTGTTATGCTAACATAACGATTTAAAATTAAAATTGAAAGGTGACACGCGGCCTGTATGGCCTGTATAATCAGTATAGTTTGCACATCATCGCCACGATCAGTAGGCACTTTCCATTGCGATCGCTCGATCACAAAAAATTGTCTCGCTAATCTCGAAATTCCTCCTTCCTCCTCGATATATAAATATGACAAATGTACCTTACAAATGATAACAATGAAAAGAGAATTGTATAAACCTGCGCTTCACTTGGTTTGTTCATTTGTTTTTTTTCAGTCGCCACTGAAACGCACCATGATAGTTGTTGAGGTGGAAACACACATTCTCGTTTGCCCCCCAATAATCATCCACTATCGTCTTCGACTATTTTTAAATTTAGCCAGGTCAAATATTTCATGATAGAGCGGTTTTCAATTGAGTGTCGAAAGTAATCATGGTTTTGCTTTGGCTTTGCATTGCTTCGCTCTGTGGTTAGCCAGGAAAACTCGCGCCACTTTCTCAACCAATGAGAAGCAAAACCAAAAACCAATTGTGACTTGCACACCCGTATTTTTCCCGCGCTTTGCGCCGGCTACATTGTGATTGCTTCGTATTCTGATTGGCTCATTGCACTGCTTACTTAGTGTTGTGATTGGTCAGAGTATTTGCTTTGGTTTCGGTTTTACGAC